>JAXCGZ010000361.1:62500-67500 GCA_037179515.1 Halocaridina rubra
CTGAGCAGACTTTAAATTAATATGGAGTAGAATAGAGTACAAAAAATACAACTGTATACCAATGTATTAACTACCAGTATGTAATTAAAGTATTGTCTTCATTTCAGTAGTTTTCTCTCCTGTAGCTGTCCATCTTATTAAAGAGGTATTTTTTTTTATTTCTTTTCAGTTTTTCGTCTAAAATTTTATCAATGCTGTTCACCTTGCACTATACTATAAGTATTCTTTTTTTTCAGAGCTTAAGAATTTACTTTAAACTAACAGATATCTAATGTTTAATCCTTCATATGGTAATCAAAATCTATTTTCTTACAAACATTTCACATTATATTTTGTCTAATACATTTCTCCTTTCATGCCGCTGCATTCTCCAGACAACACGCAAAATTGATCTATTCAAGCTTTATAAGTAAATTCTTTTAACCTTTGTAGAATATATGATCGCACTATCCTTAACAAAATAGATATTTACATATTCATAATTGTTCTTAAGTCAATGAAGCCTAGGGGAAAGTACCAGAGATTTTCAATTCGTAACACTCAAGAGTTTTAGGTTTGGCAGTACTCAGTAAATTATAATTATGGAATTTCAGGACATCAGTACGATGAAAAGGCAAGATTATTTAAGACCGATCTGAAGACTCGTTAATTTTATACATTGCTATATGATAATTTTAGTGTAAATATAGGAAAACAAAATAAGAGACAAAATAAATGAATAATACTAAATAGATAAAATACTCAACTAACAAATAATAAATAAATATTTATATTAAGATGCAAGTGAATGCATAAAGAAATACATAACTAAAGTAAGTATATGTCATAATACATTAATAAGTGATTAAACATAACAATGCAAACATACGTAGCAAAAGTGAAAAGTAAATAAACAGAAAATATAATTACTAAGAAACAGGAAAAGAGAAATAGCCAAAAATAAAAATTCCAATCATAAAAGATAAAATAAAAAAAAAAATAACCATATGTATAAATATATGTACAGAATAACTTGAAAAAGCAGACTGTAAAGACTTAAACAGCATGTCAGCACTCTTCCATCAGCAAGAGTAATAAATAAAATAAATATAAGTATATATAAAAAAACACTATAATCATGAGTAACAAATAAATAAAGACAAAAAAAGAAAAAATCGAAGAGAACAGTCTTCTCTCAATGAGATTAATATATAAGTAAATAAATAAATATAGGAAAGATATCGGAAAACGTGAGGTGTTCGACATGTCATAAAATGTGAAGATTCTCAACACTACTAGAGGAACAACACTTTGGGACAAAGCAAAGCCTAAATATTTAATATTCAGACTGGGAAAGAAATGTTTCGCTTGTCAAGTCACTGAACCCGATTCAATAAAAGCTTAGGGCAACCTGTCTCTAAAAGTATAAATAAATTATGAGATGCATTACGTACGCTCCAGGAATGTCAGTGCATAATAAAGCACTACGCCAGACAAAGTCTGCATTTCATAACCCACCCAGATCAAGCAAACACTTTCTCATCGGACATTTACATCACACTATTACAGTCGACATGTGATGTGGAATGAGTTGGGGGCTATGATGCTGACTAGGATGGTGGAAGGTAGTGGAGCAGTGGACGACAATGAGATAAACATATGGATGGTGTGACAAGAGTGGCGAGATGACATCTTTAGTTTGCAGAGATGTTGTTGCAAAAGTAAAGGGTCAGGTGGCGCTCCATGGTGCCGAACTTCAGCTGGATGTGGCACATCGATGACGATTTACAAATAAACCGTGAAATTAAGTGTGCTAGTACCCACGAAAGGACTCGAAGTCGCA
Source organism: Halocaridina rubra (assembly GCA_037179515.1). Classification (NCBI taxonomy): domain Eukaryota; kingdom Metazoa; phylum Arthropoda; class Malacostraca; order Decapoda; family Atyidae; genus Halocaridina; species Halocaridina rubra. The sequence continues at coordinate 64,323 of JAXCGZ010000361.1, forward strand.
TATCAAATTACAGAATCATGCCATCATACCGATAGAGCCACTATCGCAGACAAAAGTCTGCATTTTATATACATAAGTCTCTCTCTCTCTCTCTCTCTCTCTCTCTCTCTCTCTCTCTCTCTCTCTCTCTCTCTCTCTCTCTCTCTCTCTCTCTCTCTCTCTCTCTCTCTCTCTCTCTATATATATATATATATATATATATATATATATATATATATATATATATATGTATGTATGTATATATATATATATATATATATATATATATATATATATATATATATATATATACATATATATATATATATATATATAATAATAATAATAATAATACTAATAATAATAATAATAATAATAATAATAATAATAATAATAATAATAATAATAATAATAATAATAATAATAATAATAATAATAATAATAATAATAATAATAATAATAATAATAATAATAACACTAAACTGTTAACATGCAGTCTAAAATGGTAGAAAAGCCCATAAAAAAAAAAAAAAAAAAAAAAAAAAAAATATATATATATATATATATATATATATATATATATATATATATATATATATATATATATATATATATATATATATATATATATATATATATAAATAAAGTACTTATTAATTTCGTGACCTAAACTAGTCACCTTTGAGAGGGTGACCAGATTAGGTCACGAAATTAATAAGTACTTTATATATATATATATATATATATATATATATATATATATATATATATATATATATATATATATATATATATATATATATATATATATATATATATATATATATATATATATATATATATATATTTTCGTTGTTTTATTTAATGGGCTTTTCCTACCATATATATATATATATATATATATATATATATATATATATATATATATATATATATATATATATATATATATATATATATATATATATATATATATATATATATATATATATATTGTGTTTTAGCAAAAGTATGCATAAGTAAATAAATAATCATAAGTAAAAATATGTACGAAAAGTGATGTTCTTCACATGTCAGAGATTGAGAACAGTCTAATCTTCACAAGTGTAATATGTAAGTAAATATATAAAAATTGGTAAAAATATAGAAGAAAAATTACATTTTCAGCAGGTCACTGAATGTGAACAGTCTCTCCACTACAAGAGAAACAACGCTGAGACTCAGCAATGCCTGAATACATTATATCAACTGGAGAGAGAGAGAGAGAGAGAGAGAGAGAGAGAGAGAGAGAGAGAGAGAGAGAGGAGAGAGAGAGAGAGAGAGAGAGAGAGAGAGAGAGAGAGACTTTCTGTAGATACACTAAGGAACCCATTTAGATATAAGTTTAGAACGACTTCTTTTCAACATGGTAAGCGAAGTTATGAAGCTATGAGATGCATTATGTACACTCTTGAAATGTCATAAGGAGCAAGTCTTACAACCCCTTTTCACCTTGTTATGCAATCACATAATTTGTACTTCCATTAGTATAATACATTAATAATAAAGATTTACTTCAAAAATGTAGATATAGGATAAATAATCTTTGCGAGCTAAGAAGAGTTGGATATTTCAATTTATATTCCAGTAGTAATAGTAGTAGTAGTAGCAGTAGTAGTAGTAGTAGTAGTAGTATATGAAGGCTAAAATTACTCTTCATTGTCACCCAGTGTCTTAGAGGTAGTTTGAAAACCAATAAGTCTGTTCCAAAAAAGTATGATTTTAACGACTTAAACTGCAACCTATTTTCTTTGTCTTCTTAGAAAGCACTTTCTCTTATAAACTACAAAAATTCTTGACAAGTATTTAAGAGCATTTTTGTAAAAACGTTGTTAAAGAGCTTGCATTACCATAATAACTGACATGGTACTAAGTATTATTATTATTATTATTATTATTATTATTATTATTATTATTATTATTATTATTATTATTATTATTATTATTATTATTATTATTTTTATTATTATTATTATTATTATTATTATTATTATTATTATTATTATTATTATTATTATTATTATTATTATTATTATTATTATTATTATTATTATTATTATTAGTAGTAGTAGTAGTAGTAGTAGTAGTGGTGGTGGTGGTAGTAGTAGTAGCAGTAGTAGTAGTGCAAAAAATTTAAGGAGTTCAAGGTTGTACCTTTCGTTTCACATTTCAATACTTTATAATGAACTGAGATGCAGGCGACCTATTCCAGCTATGTTGAGATGGCTCCCTCAATTTCAGTTAAAAAAAAAGTGGTAGTAGTAGTAGTAGCAGAATTAGTAGCATTAGTAGTAGCATAAAAAAATGTCTCTGAACTAGTTTCAAAATCAATAAGAAAATTTCAAGATGCGTAAACTCACATAGACGTTCAAATATTCCAGATCAAGTCCTTTATATATATATATATATATATATATATATATATATATATATATATATATATATATATATATATATATATATATATATATATATATATATATATATATATATATATATATATATATATATATATAATTAAAGGTCTGTGGCACAACAAAGTTAATTGAAATTTTATTAAAAAAAAAACTTGTCCAGGAGGTTTCATTATCCCAGCAGATGACAAGCTCTTATCAGAAACAGTCTTTCAAGAAAAATTCGTATTGGAAGATGATATTATATCTAGGTATAACTCTGGTTAATACTGTTAAGGACGTTAGAAAAAGTTTCGTATAAAGGGTTGGGAAGAGGATGTTTTGCACTATTTCAGTGTGGTAATACGAGAATAACTTGGATAGACGAGATGTGTAAGACAGTGGTTCTTTTGACCTTCTTTCCCCAAATTTTTCTCATTTACCTTGTCGAGATATAACTTTCAAGAGAGATATGGGAAGGAAGTGCTGGCATAGGGATAACTAATAAGCATAGAGGAAGGGTGTGACAATCCCTTCCCTCCTAATTTCTTCTTTCCTTAATGGAATATAACATACAGAAGAGAGAGGGATATCAGCAAATGAAGTTTTGTTGACGGTTCTATTAAGATGGGGTTATCCAGCCACTTTTACAGGAACACCAGATCCCTTAAAAAAATAGACTTTGGAATAATGCAAATATATTGAGAATAGTGCATCAGGGCCTGGATTTTCAGCTAAGAAGTAAAAAATAGCATTCCATGGAGTGG
>JAXCGZ010000361.1:77500-78539 GCA_037179515.1 Halocaridina rubra
CTTGACACTTTACTTGGTATGGATAATTTTTTAAGCACTTCATCAATATGACACATACTACTTTGACTATGAATTTTTGATTACAGTCATTCTGATACTAATGTTAGGGCATGGAAATATTTTTGGTACTCATCACTATCAAACACATTACATTGACATAAAGAACTTTGAAAGTTTAGAGACGGACACCAGAAAAGACACTCCCACGCAGGAAATGTTTAATTCTAATTCTAAAAGTAAACGTCAAAAAATATGAAAAAATAAGAGAGAAAAAGCTCCTTTCCTCTCTTTTCACCTCGGGAAAGCAAAATCTGATGACATGTCAAAAGTTGGAAGAAATAAAGAACCGCAGATGCTGAGAAGAAAAATCGCTTGAAGCTGAATTTTTTTCGGTCTCTGAAATTCTCTGATGATACACTGCCAAGAAGAACAATGTAGTAAGCAAGAAAAAATTTAACTCTGGGAAAAATGTAAGTTGAAAGATTTAGAGCTTGAGGGAACTGGTATTCTTTTATTATACGGATGTACTTCTTTTAAACCTTCAGTGATCCATTCAGTAACACCTTAATTATAATGATGGTGTATAAATAGGATATACACTTTAGAATAATGTGTGAGTAATACATACGCAAACACACAGAAAAACTGAGAGCGATGGAATTTAGACATATATGTGGAGATATTACACCAAATACATATAAAAACGCAAATACACATAAACACGCAAATACACATAAACAAGCAAATACACATGTGAAAACTTAATATGTTCATAGCTTTCAGAAAGAATATGAGAAGTATTGGTGAACAGGCAACCTGGCTAGGACACGGGGTATCATATTTATGTTGTTCCATCTCATAGATTAAGGGAATCGAATATGCAACTCTAATCATGGAATTAGTATAATAATTTCGAAAAGAAAAAATGCTTGAATAATGTTTGTTCAAAATGTTTGAAAAATTGAGTTGATATTTATATAAATCATCTTATAACTGAGTTGCCACATTAATTATTTCATTAATATCCAAACTAATTAAA
>JAXCGZ010000362.1:0-78387 GCA_037179515.1 Halocaridina rubra
AGTGTTGAGGTATGACCACTATGAGTCATGATGATGGATAAAGAGCAATCTTGGGGATATAATTGAAAGTCACAGTCACCGGTTATTATTTGTTTACTTTAAGAATGAGGCGTCATACAACATTAAGACATGGACAAAAAGAAAATGCCAGCTTGGAAAATATGTACTGGGCATATATATGAAAAATATACCAAATATATTATTGTGAAAAATATTAATCTAATTAGTAAACTTAAGAAAAATATATTTGTCGATTAAGTTTACCCTCAACACCCCCACTTAAACTTAAGGTGGCAAATATTTAGCAAACAATGTATATATAAGTATACAGGAATCATAACATATTATGATATATAAGTAGAACAGCAAATATCAAGTAAATTATTATAATGTAAGTATTAGACATGGCATGGAGCAGGTAAAATGGTAGAAATTTATAAAAGAACATAGCTAGGTAAAGAAGCAAATTCCTAGAAAACATCATATTCTTAGTAATCAATAATAAGGCATTCAACAGATTATAATTTGCAAAATATTATATGCATATGAATAATAATTGGAATGAATGCAAAATGAAAAAACAAAACAAAACATACAACATAGAGAAAAATAGAAATGGTATTTGCAAATTATATATAGAAAAAGATTACAAATACAATGGTACACACATTATGTGGTGTATACGCTGCCCCTCAAGGAAGTAAATTTATTTAATTTATCCTTTGTTGCTGGCTTTGTGAAAATATCTGCGATATTATCGCTTGAAGGTACATAAACTAATTTAACTGCACCGTTCTGAATTTCAGATCTTATGTAATGGTATCTAATGTCTATATGCTTTGTACGCTGATGGTCTACAGGGTGTTTAGCCAGACATATTGCACCTTGATTGTCTACATGAAGTGTTACAGTGGTTTTATTACCAGCATTCATATCCACCAAAAGCTGACTTAAAAACTTAGCTTCCTGGATGGCAGACATTAGAGCAACGTATTCTGCCTCGCAGGTTGATAAGGCTACAATCTGCTGTTTTCGACTTTTCCAAGAAATCAAAGGACCATCATCACATAACATAAAGCCATATCCAGAGATACTGCGTCTATCAGATGACGCACCCCAGTCGGAATCACAAAACCCTTGGAGCTTAAGCATTTCACAAGTTTGCCTTTTGAAAGTCAAACCAACATTTATAGTACCTTTAAGATACCTTAGAACATGCCTAGCCATATTTAAGTGAGCTTTTGTTGGATTATTCATATTTTGAGACAATATAGTTACAATGTAACAAAGATCAGGACGCGTACAGGTCATAAGATATATAAGACTGCCAACCATCTCTCTATACAGTCTTGAATCGGGTAATTTCTCAGAATGGTTATCTATGACTTTACTTACACTCAAATCACAAGGAGTGGCTTTTGGTTTGCAATCTGTCATATTGAACCTATTCAACAGTTTCTCAATGTACCTTGACTGTACCATCACAAACTTCTCAGAATCATGTTTGAATTCAATACCTAAAAACCACGAAATATTACCAAAGTCTTTCATCTTAAAATTATGGCAAAGAGAACTTTTGGTAGCATTGAGCAAAGTTTCATTACTAGCAGCAATGATTATGTCATCAACCCAGATAATTATGATAATCTTTGAATTACCTACTTTCTTGGAATAAACACAAGAATCAGGAAGGGACATATCAAAATCTTGTTCTGCAAGGAAATTGTGCAACAGTTCATTCCAGTTACGTCCACTCTGTTTAAGACCGTAAATGGATTTCTTTAATTTTAAGAACAGTTTGTTACCCTTTTCATCAAACTTTACAAAACCTTCGGGTTGGTCAATGTAAATTTCACAGTTAATAGGAGCATTAAGATAAGCACTACTTACATCCATTTGATTAACAATTAAATTGTCTAGCATTGCCAGTTGTAATAACATACGAATTGAAGTGATTCTGGCAGTAGGTGAAAAGGTTTCGTGATAATCTAAATCACGCACTTGGGAATAACCTTTCGCTACATAGCGAGCCTTATATTTTTCAACATTATTAGGACATGATTTCACAGTATACACCCATCTACCCCCCACTGCACATCTGCCATCAGGCAGTTGGGTTAACTCGTAAGTGTCATTTTCATTTAAAGAATTAATTTCTTCTTGCATAGCATTAACCCATTTAGAAGAATCTGGGGAGGATATTGCATCATGATATGTTCTGGGTATATCTACCATACTGTAACAAAAATCAGCAGAATATTTAGCAGCACTTGAATCATTTACTGTGAAAGAATCATCAAAGTCAGTGACGTATTCTCCCAAATACGTAGGAACAGTACGTTCCCTAGTAGGATATCGTCGTCTTGCCTTCACATCCTCGTCGATTTTGTCATTACCACTTCTGCCGCCACTCACAGGATTGACTTCATCTTGACCTTTTCCACTGCCCACGGGATCGTCGTCATCTTCCATCGAGGTTGGATCATCGGAGTTTGATGTCGGTGGCATTGGTAAGGTTTCCAAGGAAATGGGTTCTTTGTCGGTTACGTGGCGATTTTCAACCACTGGATTTTCTACTTCATGTTGAAATTTATCGGTGAATTTGACACAACGCACCCTTCTGACATTATTTTTATTTGGAAAATACACCAAATAGGCTGGACTTTGTTTATCATATCCCAAAAATATTCCTCTTTCACTACGAGGGTCCAATTTCTTTTTCTCTTGCACATAGGAATAACATACAGTTCCGAAAATATGCATATCTTTCAGATTAGGTTTTCTGTCAGTGAATAACTCATAGGGTGTCTTTCCAGTTCTTGGGTTATAGCAACGGTTCCGGATATAAGCCGAAGCTCTAACAGCATAAGTCCATAGATTTTTGGGCAAATTTGCATTTAAGAGTATGCACCTAGCCATGTCGTAAAGAGGCCGCCAATATCTCTCGACCGTCCCATTTTGATGTGGGGAATACGGAGCTGTGAACTCGTGTTTGATAGAGTTTTTCAAAAGTAAGGATTTAAAACTCTTTGCTGTGAACTCCGTCCCATTGTCCGTCCGTATGCATTTTACTTTCCCATATGGGGAACTATCAGCCAAGAACCTCTCAGTTGCAGCTACCGTGTCAGATTTACTTTTAAGAAAGTATACCATTATTATACCAGTGTAGTCGTCGACGAATGAAATGGAATATTTAAAACCTTCTCTTGCAGCTGGTTCAATAGGCCCTGCTAAGTCGCAATATACTGACTTGAGCCTACTAGAAGCACGCTTGTCGGCTTCCCTGTTTCTATACTGGGACATTTTTCCGATAGCACACACTTCACAATCAGATTTTTCTTTAGGAGAAATTTTCATACCATCTACAACATTTTCTAGCTTCAATAAATCTCTAAAGTTGCAATGGCCCATTATTTTGTGCCACTCAAATAGGGAGTGAGAAACATTTTCACTTTCTTTTACATTATTGAGAAAATACAATTTTCCCTCTTTTCTTAGAGGAAATACAGTGCCATCTGGAGCCCTTAGCTCGGCACATTTGGGATAAAAGTTGACAGAAGCACCTTTTTCATTGGCCGCATACACAGAAAACATATTTTGTTTATAGGAAGGAACATATAAGGCATTTTCTAGCAAAACTTTACATGGATTACCATTGACATCATGCACCAACACATTTGCGGATCCACGACCACGCGCAACGCCATTTGTTCGACTTCCGTCAGCCAACTCAATACAATGATTAGAAGGATTAAAATCACTGTCAAATTTCACAAACTTTGAACCATCTTTTATTATATGAGATGTAGCACCACAGTCAACCATTAAATTATTATCAATATTATGCCTAACAGCATTATTACAATTATCATATTCAAAAATATCTTCACTCACACTGGCTTTAAAAAGGAACGAATGAGGCCGTTCGGTATCTGTAACATTATCTTCAGCACTCATGGATTTTGTTGAATTAGGGGGATTTTTCCTACATTCACTAGAGTTATGAGTTCGAGATCTGCATTTATGGCACCACTTCTTACTAAATCTATATTTTCCTTTATTCTTCTCACTTTTATTCTTACAATCAGGAGATTTATGTCCTAAACTTCCACAAGTATAACAAGTAGGGGTAAAATTTCCTGCACTAGCCCTACCTTGGTTACCTTTATGGGTTACTTTCATAACATTATCGTCACTATCAAAAGTGTCATGTGCCTTTTCAGTCTCTTCAAAGTTTCTTAAAGCAATTTTAAACTCAGAAAAACTCATTGGAGTATCTCTCTGTGTAATTACAGTAGAAAAAGTCTTAAAATTTGAAGGAAGGCCTTTAAGCACCATTGCAGTAAGGAGGCTATCACTAACAGTCTCACCTGCCTGTTTTAATGAATTAGCAGCAGTCTCAGCGCGAATGACATAATCGGTGACGCTTTCATCGGCTACTTTCTTCAATAACGTAAGCTCAGTATATAGGCAAATAATTCTCGGCTTACCTGTGCCCATGTAATGACCACGGAGTATTTCCAGTGCTTTACGACCGTTGTCTTTCGCCTCTCTTATCACTAAATTAAGGCTTCGGTCATCTAAAAGTTGAACAAGCTCAGCAAATGCATTAGCATTCCCCCCTGCATCAGGGGTTCCGGTGCCGGTCAGGACATCCAATAACTTCAGACGTCTCATGTAACCGAGAAATTTAACTTCCCAAAGCTCATATTTCGACTCATCACCATCAAATAATAATCTAGCACTAAGGCTGGGCCCATAACCTGTTGAGGTATGACCACTATGAGTCATGATGATGGATAAAGAGCAATCTTGGGGATATAATTGAAAGTCACAGTCACCGGTTATTATTTGTTTACTTTAAGAATGAGGCGTCATACAACGTTAAGACATGGACAAAAAGAAAATGCCAGCTTGGAAAATATGTACTGGGCATATATATGAAAAATATGCCAATTATATTATTGTGAAAAATATTAATCTAATTAGTAAACTTAAGAAAAATATATTTGTCGATTAAGTTTACCCTCAACACCAAGACTAGAAAACGAAAAAAAAAAAATAATTATGCAATGCCTAAATCTACCCTATGACAGATTAAAAAACTTAATCTACATTCTCTAGAGAGGCGCAGAGTTAGGGGGGATATGATTAAGGTGTATAAATGGTTTAAAGGGATTAACAAGGGTGATATTAATAAAGTTTTAAAAATTCATGATCAAACCAGAACTCGTAATGGGTAATGGACTTAAGCTTGATAAAAGTAGGTTCAGAAGGGAAATTGGTGAAAATTGGCTTGGTAATACCGTAGAGTATTCCTAGTAGGATAATAAATGCCAATACCTTAGACACCTTCAAATGTAGATCAGATAGACATATGACAGAGGTAGGGTGGATGTACATATAATGTATAATGATGATGATCTTTTCTTATCGTAATCCTCTTTGCACTGGTGGAAGAAGAGTCCGCGGGCGCTTATTTAAAAAAAAAAAAATTGTATTTTTTTTTTTTTGCGTTATTTGCGAAATTCGATTTTTTTACTATTATTTTTGGGGGGCGTTATTGCAGTTTCGCGGATAAAAACATCGCGCATAAAAGGAACAAGGTGTATATATACTGTATACCTTGTTCCTTTTTTCCGCATTTTTTTAAACTGCAAAATTGCAATAATGACCCTAAAAATAATAGTAAGAAAAATAAGAAATTCGCAAATAACGCCCATGCAAAACAATAAAAAAAAAAATTTCCAATTTTAGTAAAAAATCGACCGCCTTGGAGGCACTTTTCCGCCATCCTCCTCCTCTTCTACCGTTTAATGCGATCGGATATTATGAAGAAAATTGAAAAAAAGCATTAAGAACAAACAGCAAACATATTTTCAATATAATATTGTCAGGGAAATAGCGTGTGAGGGTGCATCAGCTGATATGGAAGTAGCAAACCGTTTGCCGATAGAGGTTCGTTCTCCCGCAACCTACTCCTCTTCTACCACTTAATGCGATCGGATGTTATGAAGAAAATTTAAAAAAGCATCAAGAACAAACAGCAAACATACTTTCAATATAATATTGTCAGGGAAATAGCATGTGAGGGTGCATCAGCTGATATGGAAGTAGCAAAACGTTTGCTGATAGAGGTTCGTTCTTCCGCATCCTACTCCTCTTCTACCGCTTAATACGATCGAATATTATGAAGAAAATTGAATAAAGCATTAAGAACAAACAGCAAACAAATTTTCGATATAATATCATCAGGGAAATAGCGTGCGAGGGTGCATCAGCTGATACGGAAGTGTGACAAAACGTTTGCCGATAGAGGTTCATTCTCCTGCATCCCCCTCCTGTTCTCCTGATTAATGCAATCGAATATTACGAAAAAAATTGAAAAAAAGCATTAAGAACAAACAGCAATCAAATTTTCGATATAATATCGTCAGGGAAATAGCATGCAAGGGTGCATCAGTTGATACTGAGGCGGTAAAACGTTTGCATCCTCACTGGAGTCAGGGGACATTCCAAGATGCTGGAAACAAGCAAATGTGATACCTATCTTCAAAAAGGGAAGGGGGGATACGGCTCTGAACTATAGACCAGTTTCCTTGACCAGCATAGTTTGCAAAGTTATGGAGAAACTACTAAGGAAACATATCTCTCTTCACTTGGAATCCTTCAACTTTTTGTCAGTGAGGCAACATGGCTTCAGAGAAGGTAGATCAAGAGTAACAAACTTATTAGAATTTTATGATGAGGTAAGCCAAATCTTACAGGAAAGAGAGGGCTGGGCAGATTGCATATTCCTAGACTTCCAGAAAGCGTTTGACACTGTTCCACATGGGAGACTTATTAGGAAGCTGCAATCAATGGCTAGAATAGGTGGAAATGTTTTAGAATGGATAAAAACTTACATAGAAGGAAGGGAAAAGAGGGTTAGAGTAAGACACTCAGTGTCTGAATGGAGAAGAGTTAGTAGTGGAGTTCCACAGGGTTCAGTTTTAGGGCCACTTTTGTTCCTTGTATATGTAAATGACCTACCAGATTCTGTAAATTCATTCATGAATATGTTTGCAGATGATGCAAAGATTGTGAAGAAAGTAAAAAACGAGAACAATGGTAGAGAACTTCAGGAGGATCTAAATAATCTGCATGAGTGGTCAGAAAAGTGGCTAATGAAATTCAGTACTTCAAAATGTAAGGTAATGAGAATGGGTACAAGTGCAAGAAGGCCCAAGCTTGACTACTCGGTGGCTGGAGTACAACTTCAAGAGACAGAAAATGAGAGAGATCTAGGAGTAAACATACTGGCAGATTTGTCTCCAGAAATACTTATAAATGGTATAGTAAGGGCAGCATATGCATTCTTATCAAATGTAAGGGTAGCCTTCAGGCACATGGACAAGGAAATGTTCAGAAATATTTATGTAACCTATGTGAGGCCAAAACTCGAATATGCAGCCCCCTTTTGGAATCCGCACTTGAAAAAGCACATAGCTAAGCTTGAAAAAGTTCAAGGACATGCCACGAAACTGGTGCCAGAAATACGCAATCTCAGTTATGATGAGAGGCTGAGGGAATTAGACTTACCATCACTCGAAGCTAGAAGAGTGAGGGGGGATATGGTGACAGTCTTTAAATTCCTTCATGGTTATGATAGAGTGGATAGGGATCGATATTTTGGTATGGCTGGCTCTAGAACTAGAGGTCATAGTTTGAAGCTTGGTAAGAAAACTTCTTTGCAGGATGTAAGAAAATACTTTTTCAGTGTAAGAGTAGTTGATAATTGGAATTCGCTAAGCGAGGAGGTAGTTAATGCTATCTCAATCCATAGTTTTAAGGACAGGTATGATAAGTATGACTAAGTATAAAATGGAACCGATCAGGAGACGGGAAGATACGAGTTTTTGGCTCTTTCCCGTAAACACAATTAGGTAATCACTCACCGCCACCATCAGTGTTGCCATACTAGATGAATGAGAGAAATTATAAGTATAAAAAATATACACATAAGCTGGTAAGTTCTTTCAAGAATCTTAAAGATGAAGTACATTTTTATTTAAATTACAGTACTATCATCCTGTAATTAATATATATCTTAAAATGTACCATACATTTGAAAATAAAGACATCCGCTTTATCTGGCAACACTAGCCACCATGCACGTCCCAGTGTATGCCTGTTGCCCACCACATAATAGAGTGCATTAATTTGTTTACTGTACAGTAAATCTGTATATTATTTATACTGTACGCTATTTGCATGTTAATATAAATAACTGCAGGTCTTTCTACTTTGTTATGTACTTATAAAATATGTTTTACTTATCCTATATCTTTGGCATAGTGTGTCTATGTGAGGTTGTAGAACGTGTCTATGCCCATTATCATTGTTTCCTATGGAAAATGACTCGTTTTTTCACGCGATTTTCCATGTACCCGTCACTTCTGATTACCTAATTGTGTTTACGGGAAAGAGCCCAAAGCTCGTATCTTCCCGTCTCCTGATCAGTTCCATTTTATACTTAGTCATACTTATCATACCTGTCCTTAAAACTATGGATTGAGATAGCATTAACTACCTCCTCGCTTAGTGAATTCCAATTATCAACTACTCTTACTCTGAAAAAGTATTTCCTTACATCCTGCAAAGAAGTTTTCTTACGAAGCTTCAAACTATGACCTCTAGTTCTCGAGCCAGCCATATCAAAATATCGATCCCTATCCACTCTGTCATAACCATGAAGGAATTTAAAGACTGTCACCATATCCCCCCTCACTCTTCTAGCTTCGAGTGATGGTAAGTCTAATTCCCTCAGCCTCTCATCATAACTGAGATTGCGTATTTCTGGCACCAGTTTCGTGGCATGTCTTTGAACTTTTTCAAGCTTAGCTATGTGCTTTTTCAAGTACGGATTCCAAAAGGGGGCTGCATATTCGAGTTTTGGCCTCACATAGGTTACATAAATATTTCTGAACATTTCCTTGTCCATGTGCCTGAGGGCTACCCTTACATTTGATAAGAATGCATATGCTGCCCTTACTATGCCATGTATATGTATTTCTGGAGACAAATCTGCCAGTATGTTTACTCCTAGATCTCTCTCATTTTCTGTCTCTTGAAGTTGTACTCCAGCCACCGAGTAGTCAAGCTTGGGCCTTCTTGCACTTGTACCCATTCTCATTACCTTACATTTTGAAGTATTGAATTTCATTAGCTACTTTTCTGACCACTCATGCAGATTATTTAGATCCTTCTGAAGTTCTCTACCATTCTTCGCGTTATCCTGAGAACTAGGTATATATATATATATATATATATATATATATATATATATATATATATATATATATATATATATATATATATATATATATATATATATATATATATATATATATATATATATATATATGAATCATTTTTTACCACGACCGGGACTTGAACCTAGGACTTATGACTACTAAGTCAAGGCGCTACCACTACACCACCTTCTGTGGTGTAGTGGTAGCGCCTTGACTTAGTAATCATAAGTCCTAGGTTCGAGTCCCGGTCGGGGTAACAAAATGATCCATGTTTTCACATTTGTAATGTGCATAATTGGTTATAATTATATATATATATATATATATATATATATATATATATATATATATATATATATATATATATATATATATATATATATATATATATATATATATATATATATATATATATATATATATATATATATACATCCACAGTGATCCCCTGCTGTATTGCGTTTCTTGGTTCGTGTTCTCACTGTATCGCGTTTTTTAGGGTGGAAAATTATTATTTTACCTTTTGGGTGTACGAAAAAATATTAAAATATTGAAAAAATAAAAATTTTCAGTATTTTCATTTTTTTATTGAAAAAAAATATTTCATTATTTAATTGATAAAAAAAATTTATTTCCCAGGCTACAAATAATAAAACAGTAAAAAATAGTAAAAATATAGATATACGTACGTACAGTATAACTCACAGTATTTGCATCATGCGAAATAGTGTCCGATAGTGTACAATGTACTGGGGTTGCACTTACGTGAGCTAGCATATAGATTTATATTTCCAGTAGTTTCATGATTTTATTGATAAAAAACTTATTTCTTAGCCTAAGAATAATAAAAGAGTAAAAAATAGTAAAAAACATAAATACTAACAGTATTGCACCACGTAAAATACGATACCGGTATCAGTGTTTCGGAAAACGCAAAGGCTCTCACGTATGTGACCTAGTGAATATTAAAATGTTCATTATTTTATTGATAAAACAAGTATTTCCTAGCCTAAGAATAATAGACCTAGTGAATATTAAAATTTTCATTATTTTATTGATAAAACAAGTATTTCCTAGCCTAAGAATAATAAAACAGTGAAAAATAATAAAAAACATAAAGTACTAACAGTATTGCACCATGTAAAATACGATACCATTATCAGTGTTTTGGAAAACGAAAAGGCTCTCACCTATGTGAGATAGTTCATGGAATGCTATTGGCTGAAAGGTCGGGAGACGACGAATCACAGAATTGTTTTTCAATATGTTCTATATCATGGGGTCTGATTGGCTTTTTCATTGCAGTTTGCTTTTCCCTCCAATTTCCAGTGTGCTGCCTCACTCGCTCAGTCTAACTCACGTGTGCTCCATTCTCGTTGTGCTTATTAATATGTTTTGCTTGTGATTGTGTTTTCACGCGTAATTTAACCTTTGCAATGCCTCCCAAACGTCCTTCACCTTCTAAGGCTTCTGGTAGTCAGCCTAAGCAGCAAAGAAAAATATTAACCATTGTACATAAAGTGAAACTCTTCGATATGTTGAAAGAAGGAAAAAGGTTTGTGGATGTCGGCTGCTATTATGGCCTCAATGAATCTACTGTTCGCTACATCAAAATGGACGAGGCAAAAATCAGGAAAACAGCGAGCATTTCTTTTGATAAATCAGCGAAGAGGGTCGTAACATCCCGCAATAAGGCAGTAGTGTGGATGGAAGCTGCTTTGGCCCTGTGGATTACTGATTGCAGAAAGAAAAACATCACCTTAGACACCAATATCATACAAACAAAGGCGAAGAAGCTGTACGAGACATTCGCTGCAAATGAACCCAATGACGAGAGTGGTGACCGTGGAGAGGAGGAGAGAGCAGAAGATATCGACGACCCACAACCAGGACTCTCCAGCGATTCTCCATTGAGGATACAACCGTTCGTTGCTAGCAAGGGATGGTTCTTCAAATTTAAAAAACGCTATGGCCTAAAAAGCATTTCAGTGCATTGCGAGGCTGCCTCTGCAGAAGGAAAGTTGATGACCTTAACTCCTCTCCCACTGACAAATGCTTCTGGTTCTTAGCCAAAAACCTCTCCAAAAACTTCTGTGACTCAAGCTTTCCCCCTCTCATTCGTTCTGATAGTTCTATAGCTTGCTCTCCCACTGACAAAGCCACTCTCTTGGGCTCTCATTTTTCTGTCAACTCTTCAATAAACGATTGCAGTGCACCTGTTCCTCAGTTTTTACACCTCTCTAACCCTATGCCCTCCCTTATCCTTTCTTTACGCAAAGTTCATAAGGTTCTTCGCTCGCTAATGACGAACAAGGCATCTGGTCTCGATGGTATTCCTGCAAAGTTCCTTAAGAAGTTTGCAGATGAACTGGCTCCCGTGCTTTGCCGTCATTTTTGCCTCATTCTGTCAACCAGTATCTATCCTTCATCTTGGATGGATATTCTAGTTCAACCTGTTCCTAAGAAGGGTGACCACTCTATTCCTTCTAACTACCGACCTATTGCCCTAACCTCCTCTATTGCTAAAGTTTTTGAAACTTTGCTCAATTCTCACTTCTTGAAACACCTTGTATCTAACTTACTTATCTCCGATCACCAGTACGGCTTCCACAAGGCAAGATCCACTGGTGATATCCTGTCCTATCTTACTCATGTATGGTCATCTTCTCTGAGGAACTATGGCGAATCCTTTGTCGTCGCCCTTGATATCTCTAAGTCTTTTGACAGAGTCTGGCACAAGGCTCTGTTGGCCAAACTCCTTGCCTATGGCTTTACCCCTTCTTTCTGTTCTCTGATTTCCAGTTTTCTTACTGACCGTTTTATATCTGTATTTGTTGATGGCGCATCATCTAGCCCTTTCTCTGTTACCAGTGGTGTTCCACAGGGCTCTGTTCTTTCACCTACTCTGTTCCTTCTCTTCGTCAATGATCTTCTACAATCCCCATCTTCCTCTCTTCTTCATGCCTTTGCTGATGATTCTACCTTTCACTTTATCTCTTGCCTTTTCTTCACAACCTTCATCTGCTACTCGTAATCAATCTCGTATCACTCTTTCTTCTACTCTTAACTCCGATTTGCAGAGAGTACCTGAGTGGGGCACTCAAAATTTAGTTAAATTCAATGCCTCCAAGACACAGTTTGTGGCTATCTCTTTATATTCTTCTCCTCCTGATAACCCTATTGTCTTTGAAACTTATGAAATTTACCCTCTTAACTTTATAAACATATTAGGAATCCATATAGCCTCTAACTGTCTTGGAGGAATCACATAATCCAAATTTCTAAATCTTCATCCAAAAAATTGGGAGTTTTGTTTTCGTCATTATTTTTCCTCTTTGCAGTTACTTAAAATTTACAAAGGTTTTATCCGTCCCTGCTTAGAATACTGCTCACACATCTGGGGTGCTCCTTCCTTTATTTATCTTCTTGATAGGGTTGAATCTAAGGCAGTCAGACTCATTAATGATCCTTCTCTTACTTCTAATCTGGATTCTCTCTCTCTTCGCCGTAAGGTATCTTCTCGTTCGCTTTTCTATCGCTACTACTTCCATCGCTGCTCTGATGAGTTAGCGCGTTGCATCCCTCCCCCACTGCTGAGGCCTCGTAACGCTCCCCAAGCAGCCTCATCTCACAGGTACTGTGTGGAGATTTGTAGCTCGCAGATTGGTCGGTGCAGCAACTGCTTCTTCCCATCTACCTCCAGACTCTGGAACTCTCTTCCTACTTCTGTCTCTCCTAATTCTAATGACCTTTCATCCTTCAAAAAGCAGATCTATCATCATCTCAGAGCCTAGTCCTCCATATCTCTGTGTCCTCTGTACTTTGACTGTTTTTTTCTGTTTGTTGTTTTCCTTTGTGTGACATTACCTCATCTCTGCCTTGTCCTTAACTTTTTCTTTTCCTTCGTCTTGGTATTTTTTCCCGCCCGGGCCTTTGTTGATGAGGGCAGTTTCTGCCTGTCCCGGTGTCACACTTAAAAAAAAAAAAAAAGTATAATGAATATCCAATTCTCTGCTGGGTTTTAATATACCTTTACATGATTTTCATGATGTCTATTCCAAAAATTCTCCTTAGATATTATTATTATTATTATTATTATTGGCAACAATAATTTTCCTTTAATGATGATTGTGGAGATTTTTATTATTATTATTATTATTATTATTCTTATTCTTATTAAGGGCTCATCATTGTTGGTACGTCTGTTGGTTTATTTACTTTAATAACTGTGTACAGTGCCCCTCCCTAGTTGGCTGCGACAATGGAAGTGTGGGGGTTGGGTAGAATAGAATGTTTGAAAGAGAAAGATAGAGAGAGAGAGATGCATCCTTTTAAAGTTCCATCAGGAAATGAAGACAGAGAGTGAATTTAAAATGGAGGGGACTTTATAATTAGATTTTTTTCTCTCTCTCTTACACTTTGTTTGGGGTTTATTAAATTGTCAAGATTATAGTATTATTAATATTCCTAGGTTCTAAGTATTATTCTATCTATCTGCACGAAATCTTAACATATATAGTGTCAACTGAGAGAAAAAGAAAACATACAATTCGTTCAAAGAAAACGTATATCACTATTCATGGGAAACTTAATAATATATATATATATATATATATATATATATATATATATATATATATATATATATATATATATATATAACCAATAAGCACATTATATATGTGAAAACATGAATCATTTTTTTACCCCGACCGGGACTCGAACCTAGGACTTATGATTACTAAGTCAAGGCGCTACCACTACACCACAGAAGGTTAAAAGGAACCCAACCTTATAGCTTATATCTGCTATACTAAGGAATGAACGCATTCTAACTGAATGCCACATGTTCATATTACAGATTCCCCAACCTCACTCGTGGCTTCATTTTAGCATTTAATTCAATTCCCAATCTCATTCGGGCCATGAAATAACCAATAAGCACATTATATATGTGAAAACATGAATCATTTTTTTACCCCGACCGGGACTCGAACCTAGGACTTATGATTACTAAGTCAAGGCGCTACCACTACACCACAGAAGGTTAAAAGGAACCCAACCTTATAGCTTATATCTGCTATACTAAGGAATGAACGCATTCTAACTGAATGCCACATGTTCATATTACAGATTCCCCAACCTCACTCGTGGCTTCATTTTAGCATTTAATTCAATTCCCAATCTCATTCGGGCCATGAAATAACCAATAAGCACATTATATATGTGAAAACATGAATCATTTTTTTACCCCGACCGGGACTCGACCCTAGGACTTATGATTACTAAGTCAAGGCGCTACCACTACACCACAGAAGGTTAAAAGGAACCCAACCTTATAGCTTATATCTGCTATACTAAGGAATGAACGCATTCTAACTGAATGCCACATGTTCATATTACAGATTCCCCAACCTCACTCGTGGCTTCATTTTAGCATTTAATTCAATTCCCAATCTCATTCGGGCCATGAAATAACCAATAAGCACATTATATATGTGAAAAAAAAAAAAAAAAAATGATTCATGTTTTCACATATATAATGTGCTTATTGGTTATTTCATGGCCCGAATGAGATTGGGAATTGAATTAAATGCTAAAATGAAGCCACGAGTGAGGTTGGGGAATCTGTAATATGA
Source organism: Halocaridina rubra (assembly GCA_037179515.1). Lineage (NCBI taxonomy): Eukaryota > Metazoa > Arthropoda > Malacostraca > Decapoda > Atyidae > Halocaridina > Halocaridina rubra. The sequence goes on from JAXCGZ010000362.1 coordinate 14,936, forward strand.
ACATGTGGCATTCAGTTAGAATGCGTTCATTCCTTAGTATAGCAGATATAAGCTATAAGGTTGGGTTCCTTTTAACCTTCTGTGGTGTAGTGGTAGCGCCTTGACTTAGTAATCATAAGTCCTAGGTTCGAGTCCCGGTCGGGGTAAAAAAATGATTCATGTTTTCACATATATAATGTGCTTATTGGTTATTTCATGGCCCGAATGAGATTGGGAATTGAATTAAATGCTAAAATGAAGCCACGAGTGAGGTTGGGGAATCTGTAATATGAACATGTGGCATTCAGTTAGAATGCGTTCATTCCTTAGTATAGCAGATATAAGCTATAAGGTTGGGTTCCTTTTAACCTTCTGTGGTGTAGTGGTAGCGCCTTGACTTAGTAATCATAAGTCCTAGGTTCGAGTCCCGGTCGGGGTAAAAAAATGATTCATATATATATATATATATATATATATATATATATATATATATATATATATATATATATATATATATATATATATATATATATATATATATATATATATATATATATATATATATATATATATATATAGATGTGTGTCACAGAGTGAATGAAGGATGTAAAGTGTTGGGTGCATTGAAAGGAGTGATGAAGAATAGAGGGTTGGAAATGAATGTTAAGAAAGTTTTGTATGAGAAAGTGGTTGTGCCAACTGTGATGTATGGATCAGAGTTATGGGGTATGAAAGTAAGTGAGAGACGGAAACTAAATGTGTTTGAGATGAAATGCCTGAGGAGTATGATTGGTGTATCTCGATTGGATAGGGTTAGGAATGAAGTGGTGAGAGCAAGAACGGGTGTGAGGAGAGAAATTGCTGCCAGAGTAGATATGAATGTTCTGAGATGGTTTGGCCATGTGGAAAGGATGGATGATGAAAGGCTGCTGAAAAGGGTGATGAATGCGAGAGTTGATGGGAGAAATGCTAGAGGGAGGCCTAGGTTTGGATGGATGGATGGAGTAAGGAGAGCCCTGAATGATAGGAGGATGGATGTGAGGGAAGCAAGCGAGCGTGCTAGGAATAGGAATGAGTGGCGAGCGATTGTGACGCGGCTCTGATGGGCATCTGCTGTTACCACGGGGCTGCATCTTACAGAGATAGCCCTGTGGTAGGGGCAGTAGGAGGAGCTGGCAGTTGTGAAGCGACACAGGTTGTGGAAGAGCCGGGAGGATGGGCTGTGGCACTCCAGCAGTGCCATCTGAACGGTCGCTAGCTCCCTCGTCATTGCCCATAGAGCAAAGTAATCCCCCTATTTGTTTTCCTTTCTTGATGTCGGCTACCCCCCCAATTAAAGGGGGAAACAGCCAAGGTATATGTATGTATGATAATAATAATAATAATCATCATCATCATAATAATCTCCACAATCATCTTCAAAGGAAAATTATTGTTGCCAATAATAATAATAATAATATCTAAAGAGAATTTTTGGAATAGACATCATGAAAATAATGCAGAGGTATATTAAAACCCAGCAGAGAATTGGATATTCATTACACATCTTTTATAATCCCCTCACATCTTACTGGTCATCACACTCTCCATCACTGTTTCTCTTTATGTATTCTTTACTCCCAGGCCTGATAAAGGCTGTTTTATGTTATTATTTTTTGGCCCGTCTTGGTGTCACAATCATTTAAATTTTTTTTAAATTTTATTTTTAAGTGGCGTTGGTATTTCGAGGAAATTTACCTATCGCGGCCGGTCCTGGAACCGAACTCCCGCTATAAACGAGGGGTAATATTATATATATATATATATATATATATATATATATATATATATATATATATATATATATATATATAAATATATATATATATATATATATATATATATATATATATATATATATATACAGTGATCCTTCGCTGGATCGCGTTTCTTGGCTCGCGTTTTCACTGTACCACGGTTTTTTTTTTTGGCAAATTATTATTTCATTTTTTTGGGTATATGCAAAAATATTAAAATATTGAAAAAATAAAAATTTTCAGTATTTTCATTTTTTTTTATTGAAAAAAAATTTCATTATTTAATTGATAAAAAAATTTATTTCCCAGCCTATGAATAATAAAACAGTAAAAAATAGTAGAAAATATAAATTTAGATATATAACTCACAGTACAGGGTATTGTCCGATAGCGTACAATGTATTGGGGTCGCATCTAAGTTAGCTAGCATATACTGTATATTAAAATTTCCAGTAGTTTCATGATTTTATTGATAAAAAAAACGCATTTCTGAGCCTAAGAATAATAAAACAGTAAAAAATAGTAAAAAACATAAATAAATACAGTACTAACAGTATTGCACCACGTAAAATACTATACCGGTATCAGCGTTTCGGAAAACGCAAAGGCTCTCACCTACGTGACCTAGTGAATATTAAAATTTTCATTATTTTATTGATAAAACAAGTATTTCCTAGCCTAAGAATAATAAAACAGTAAAAAATAGTAAAAAACATAAATACAGTACTAACAGTATTGCACCATGTAAAATACGATACCGGTATCACGTTTCGGAAAACGCAAAGGCTCTCACCTACGTGACCTAGTGAATATTAAAATTTTCAGTATTTTATTGATAAAACAAGTATTTCCTAGCCTAAGAATAATAAAACAGTAAAAAATAAAAAAAACATAAATACTAACAGTATTTGCACCATGTAAAATACGATACCGCTATCAGCGTTTCGGAAAATGAAATGGCTCTCACCTACATGAGATAGTTCATGGAATGCTATTGGCTGAAAGGTCGGGAGACGACGAATCACAGAATTGTTTTTCTGTATGTTCTGTATCATGGGGTCTGATTGGCTTTTTCATTGCAGTTTGCTTTTCCCACCATTTTCCAATGTCTCACCTCACTCGTTCAGTCTAACTCACGTGTGCGCCGTTCACGTTGTGCTTATTAATACGTTTTGCTTGTGATTGTGCTTTCACGCGTAATTTACCCTTTGCAATGCCTCCCAAACGTCCTTCACCTTCTAAGGCTCCTGGTAGTCAGCCTAAGCGGCAAAGAAAGATGTTAACCATAGTAGATAAGGTGAAACTCTTACATATGTTGAAAGAAGGAAAAAGGTTCACGGATGTCGGCCGCTATTTTGGCCTCAATGAATCTACTGTTCGCTACATCAAAAAGGACGAGGCAAAGATCAGGAAAACAGCGAGCATTTCTATTGATAAATCAACGTAAACGTAAAAATAATTGTAAAATACCTATGTACATGAGTATGTCACATCATCATCACCTCATTCACGGTAAGTTTTCCTATCACTTTCATATAAATTTACGTTGCATGTTGTTATTTATAAAGTAAAGGGTGTTTTTTTTAACAGTGCAGGGAGGGTTTATACAGTACGTAAACGTAAAAATAATTGTAAAATACCTATGTATATGAGTATGTCACGTCATCATCACCTCATTCACAGTAAGTTTTCCTATCACTTTCATATAAATTTACATTGCTTGCTGTTATTTATAAAGTAAAGGGTGTTTTTTGACCAGTGCAGGGAGGGTTTATACAGTACGTAAACGTAAAAATAATTGTGAAATACCTATGTACATGAGTATGTCATGTAATTACCACTTAATTCACCGTAATTTTATCTATCACATTCATATAAATTTACGTTACATGCTGTTATTTATGAAGTAAAGGGTGGTTTGTTAACAGTACAGGGAGGGTTTATACAGTGTAAACGTAAAAATAAATTAAAATATCTATGTACATATAGGCTGATCCTACTTCGCGATTTTCCTGTCTCGCGCCGGGTCCCGGAACCGAACCATCGCGATAATTGAAGGAACACTGTATATATATATATATATATATATATATATATATATATATATAGTATATATATATATATATATATAATATATATATATATATATATAAAACGTGCATATCCGTGATGTAAAGTCAGGGTTGGAAAAAATATCAGATTTTTTTTAATAAAAATAAAAAAATCCATTTTTTTTATAATCAATTTGTTATACATTTTTTTATATATCACACATTTCTTCATTCATATTAGATTGTTATACAATATTGCATTCATTTTTTTTCCAGTGCATTGTGTTTATACCCATTCTTTGTCAAAACTCATTGTATTTCTTTTTTGCAGCTCTTACACTCCTTGTATTTCTTTACTGCAGCTCTTGCACTTAGCACGAGAAGCCTTTTCCTTTGCAATTCTTTCAAAAGAAATCCATATTGAGTCTTTTTCTGCCAGCTGCAGACATGATTGCGGTGTAACTAGTGCCAGTAATTGCTTTCTTACAAGTCACAACTGGTCTGCCACCTACTCAGTTATGTTGAGGCCTAGGCACATGTCATAGTTGCCAACTAGTTATTTTAAATAATGGAAAATTGTAATAAATGACAAGGTATTCTTGCTAACAAATGCAGGCTGAACATGCAAGTAATGTCTTTTTTAGGCATAAACCTACAAATCGAAAGAAAATTATCTGACGTTTTTCCTAGATACGGCTTTGAGAATTGTTGCCAACTAGAGCCTTTGTTAAAAAGATATACCAGTATTGTTTTAGTAAAACCAAAGCAACCATTTATAAATACACCAAATTATGAGTTAATAATGAATAATGCAGGCTGAATATAAAATATCTTTATCACAGATACTGTATACTTAAGTATTAGAACAAGAAGAAGTATGTGCAAGCACCAAATATACCAAGCTGACATTCCCACTGAGTGAGAAGCTCTGGGACACGTTCAGTACAAGTCATACCTGAATAGCCAGAAACAGGTCCTAAAATCTCCAGTGTATTCTGATTTCATGTCTGTAATTTTTAGGTCATAGTGGTGGACAGTACGTATATTATATTTAAAATAAAAATATTTATATTTTAATCAGTGATTTATTTTGTGATTATAGTCGATCATTAATACATGATTAAAATCATTTGATTTTAATCATGCCAACCCTGTGTAAAGTATTCGTTACATTTTTTTGTGCGGTCTTTGTATAACTTGTCTTTTCTCTTTGCAAGAGCTATATAACTTCCCTAATCCTCTGAGTAATTTTTATTTGAACAGTTTTTTCTATATAAAACCATTTTTAAAGATTATAGTGACAGTGTACATATATAGGAAGGTGTTTGCAAAGTTGTTCAGTTTTTTATTTTATATTAAAAAGAATATTTTGAAAGGTTACTTTATCCACTTACTCCGTATCGATACATTTTGCAGTAATCGACCAGGTAGCATTGCTGAGTGTGAAGCTAGAGGTCTTTTGATTGAACATCGCTTACGACTGCGCAGAATTGATACGAATGAAGCACTCAGAGAGCTTCATAAACTTGGACTTCTCTACACTAGGTTGCATGGTGAACAGAGTTCAAAAACTTTGGCTATCCACAATCTTACCATTCAGGTGAAAGTTTCACATTATTACGTTTCATATAATTATCATATACAGAAGTTCCCCTACTTACAAACAACCAAATTAGATACATTCACAAATAGGAACAAATACCTACCCTTTACCTACTCATGTATGTAATACACTACTGTACTGTATTATTGCATTATTATTACTGTATTAAAATTGATCAATACTGCATACTTTACATTTTACGTAGTAGTTAAGAAGCATCAGAGAGGACTGTGATTATTACACAAGGTTCCAGAACCCATTGTTCTTGATATCCCTGTTGATAGTGATAGAGAGATTCCTCTTCCAAAGATGAAGACCAGGAAGTTCCACTTTGAGAGGTCCAACTATATTTTTCAAGAAATGTCTTTAGCAAAGATTGTTCTGTTGTTGCTATGTCGTGGTGCTTTTCCAAAGTGCCGGTCCCTAGCCCAAAAAAATGGGGAAGGTCATACGGTTGTAAAATCCCTGCCAAAACCCATGAAATGGAAGCCATTGATGTACTGATGACTACTTGAGCGTACCCCGGCGCAGATACATCGCCCTAACTCTGCGAGAAATAGGCAAGGGCTACTGCATCATGGGCGTGAGCAGTTAAAGAAGCGAGCCCCAAAATCCATTAGAATTGGCGCCCTGAATGTTGGTACTGTGTTAGGACGTGGAAAAGAAGTTGTGGATATGATGGAGAGAAGGATAATCCAAATCTTATGTGTACAGGAGACAAGATGAAAGGGAAACAAAGCTAGAGAGATTGGTGCGGGATATAAAATTTCCTACAGTGGATGCACAGAGCGAGGAAGAAATGGGGTTGGAATTATTCTCGCTTGAAAGCTCAAGAGCTGTGCAATTGAAGTGAAAATATTGAATGATAGAATAATGTGTATGAATTTAGATTGGGATGGAGAGATACTGAATATTATCAGGGTGTATGCACCCCAGTCAAGATGTCCAGAAGAGGAAAAAGAAGATTTTTGGAGAAAGCTCGATCGGGAAATTATAATATACCAAAAGGAGAACCACTTTTGATAGGAGGGGACTTAAATGGGCATGTGGGAAGAAAGATACATGGAGGATGGACGTTAGGTGATCGGAATGTAGATGGCGAAAGGATTATGGACTTTGCTGTGGCATTTGATATGACAGTAGTTAACACTTTTTTCGAGAAGCAGCCAAGGTGTCTTACAACCTATAAAAGTGGTGGGCAAGAGTCACAGAAGGCTGAAGAATAAATCTGAAAGCAATAAGAAACTGTAAGGTATTTCCAGGAGAAGCTGTGACACCCCAGCATAGAGTTTCGACAGTTGATTGGGACAGGAAGGCTACAACAAGAGGTAGGCAAGAAATGATCCCCAGAATAAGATGGTGGAAACTGAAAGAATCAGAATATAGAGACAGATTCATAGAGAAAGTATTAAGTGAGCTTGGCACTTGGGATTATGAGGACATAGATGTGTGGTGGGAAGAAAATACTAGTGTATTGAAAAAAGTGGGAAAGAAAGTTCCAGGAATGTCAACAGGAAATATATTAACTTGGTGGTGGAATACTTATGTTCAAGAGAAAATCAAGATGAAGAGAAAGGCAAAGAAAAACTATGATGAGGCAGGGACAAATGAAGATAAAGCGAGAAGTAAAGTGGCAAAGAAGGAAGCAAAAGTGGCTGTGGCAAAGGCTAAGCAACAAGCATTGGATGGTGTATATGATGAAGTGGAAACTAAAGAGAGACAAAAGAGAATATTCAAGATTGCCAAAGGAAGAAAGTAAATAACAAGGGATATTATCATATAAAGCAAGAAAAGATGCCAAAGGAATGGAGGAAAAGCTTTCTCATACCATTATTTAAGGAGAAAGGGGATGTTCAAGATTGTAATGATTACCGGGCAATCAAACTAATTTCACACACGATAAAGATATGGGAAAGGATTATAGAAAGTAGGTTAAGGGAAGAGACAGAGATGGGGGAGGTCAGTTTGGATTTATGCCAGGTAGAAGCTCTTCTAATGCAGTTTTTGCCATAAGACAGCTAATGGAAAAATATAGAAAAGGCCAAAAGGAACTGCATTTAGTATTTATAGATTAAGAAAAAACCAAAGATAGAGTCCCACGACAAGAGATCTGGAGATGCCTGAGAGAGAGAGGAACACTCGAGAGATATATCAGAGTAATTAAAGATACGTATGAAGGAGCATGCACACAAATAAGAACAAGTGTTGGATTGACAGAGGACTTTGTAGTGGGGGTTGGGCTAAATCAGGGATCGTCATTGAGCCCATATTTGTTTAATATAGTATTGAATGTAGCTACTGAACGAGTAAGGGAACGGGAACCATGGAGTATGTTGTTTGCTGATGATGTAGTGTTGTGTGATGAGACCAGAGAGGGAGTGGAGAGGAAGTTGGATAGATGGAGAGAAGCATTGGAAAGTAGAGGACTGAAAATCAGAGTATGTGTTGTCACCCCACCAATCAGTTGGGTGACACATCTACAGGAGGAAATAGTAAAGCGGGAAGAAATATTCAAGTACCTGGGTTCATATGTGGAGGAAAATGCAGAACTCCAAGTGAAGGTAAATGGTAGAATCCAAATAGGATGGAACAACTGGAAAAGGGTGTCTGGAGTGTTGTGTGACCGGAGGATAAATGTGAAACTGAAGGGAAAAGGCATAAAACTGTAGTGAGATTTACAATGACATATGGAGCAGCTTAAAATCATTAGAACAAAATCAGAGTACAGTATATGTTGTGTCACCCCACCAATCAGTTGGGTGACATACATCTACAGGAGGAAGAAGTAAAGAGGGCTGAAAAATTCAAGTACCTGGGTTCATATGTGGAGGAAAACGCAGAACTCCAAGTGGAGGTAACCATCAGAATCCAAGCAGGATGGAAACACTGGAAAAGAGGATCTGGAGTGATGTGTGACCGGAGGATAAATGTGAAAATGAACGGAAAAGTGCATAAAACTGAAGTGAAACCTACAATGACATATGGAGCAGCGACCTGGCCCATGAAGATATCTTATGAAAAGAAAATGGATGTGGCAGAAATGAGGATGCTTAGATGGATGGTCGGAATCAAAAGAAATGATAAGCTTAGGAATGATTTAGTAAGAGGAACAACTAAAATTATAGAAGTACAGTCTTCCTTCAATTATCGCGAGGGTTCGATTCCGGGACCCGGCGCGGGACAGGAAAATCGCGGAGTAGGATCAGCCTATATGTACATAGATATTTTAATTTATTTTTACGTTTACACCGTATAAACTGTATAAACCCTCCCTGTACTGTTAACAAACCACCTTTACTTCATAAATAACAGCATGCAAGCGTAAATTTATATGACACTCATGTACATAGGTATTTTACAATTATTTTTACGTTTATGTACTGTATAAACCCTCCCTGCACTGTTAAAAAACACCCTTTACTTTATAAATAACAGCATGCAACATAAATTTATATGTACGTGATAGGTAAACTTACCGTGAATGAGGTGGTAATGAGTTTGTAGATGCCAGAGGAAATTATTCTGCAGCCAATAAAAGCTTTACGGCTGTTATTCATTGAGGCCAAAATAGCGGCTGACATCCGTAAACCTTTTTCTTTCTTTCAACATATCTAAGAGTTTCACCTTATCTGTTATGGTTAACACTTTCCTTTGCCGCTTAGGCTCACTACAAGAAGCCTCAGAAGATGAAGGATGCTTGGGAGGCATTGCAAAGGTTAAAATATGCGAGTAAAAAAATCACCAGAAAAACTTATTAATAAGCACAACGTGAACGGCGCACACGTGAGTTAGACTGAACGAGTGAGGCGAGACAATGGAAGATGGTGCAAGCCTTTGTCCGAAACGCTGATAGCTTTATCGTATTTTACATGTTGCAATACTGTTAGTATTTATGTTTTTTACTATTTTTTACTGTTTTATTATTCTTAGGCTAAGAAATACGTTTTTTTATCAATAAAATCAAGAAACTACTGGAAATTTTAATATATATGCTAGCTCACGTAGGTGCGACCCCAATACATTGTGCGCTATCGGACACTATTTCACATGATGCAATACTGTGAGTTATATATCTAAATTTGCTTTTTTTACTGTTTTATTATTCTTAGGCTAGGAAATACTGGTTTTATCAATAAAATAATTAAAATTTCAATATGTACTATCTTACGTAGGTTCAACCCTTTTCGTTTTCCGAAACGCTGATACCGGTATCGTATTTTACATGGTGCAATACTGTTAGTATTTATGATTTTTACTATTTTTTACTGTTTTATTATTCTTAGGCTAAGAAATACGTTTTCTTTATCAATAAAATCATGAAACTACTGGAAATATAAATATACATGCTAGCTCACGTAGCTGCGACCCCAATACATTGTACGCTATCGGACACTATTTCACATGATGCAATACTGTGAGTTATACTGTATATCTAAATTTATGTTTTTTACTATTTCTTACTGTTTTATTATTCGTAGGCTGGGAAATAAATTTTTTTTATCAATTAGATAATGAAATATGTTTTTCTTAATAAAAAAATGAAAATACTGAAAATTTTTATTTTTTTAATATTTTAATATTTTTGCATATCCCCCCCCAAAGAAAAAATTGCCCAAAAAAATCGCGGTACAGTCAAATCGCGAGCAAAGAAATGCGATACAGCAAAGGATCACTGTATCTAAGAAAATTCAAGAAAAGAGGCTTCACTGGTTCGGACATATCATAAGGAGGGATCAGGAGTATGTTGGGAGAAGTGTTGGAGATGGAGGTGCCAGGTAGGGGGAGGAAGGGCAGACCAAAGAGAAGGTGGATGGAGTGTGTAACAGCTGATATGGAACAAAAAGATATTACAGTGGATGACGTCGAAAATAGGAATCGTTGGAAATGGCTTACCAGAAATAGTGATCCTGCGTAAGCGGGAAAAGCTGTTGTGGAAGAAGATAAAAATTAAATGGTAGTGAAGAATTCTCTGGATATTTTTTATGCTAGCGAAACAACAGTGTTGCACACCAAGTACAAAACAATCTTTGCTGAAGACACTTTTCAAGAAAAAGTGTCATCAGCTTGTATTCCAAGGCAAAAGGTACTTACTTGTTGAAGACATTTCTGGAGAAGAGCTATTAACTCTTTGGGAAAAGAATCTCTCTTATCACTCTCTTTAACACGGATATCTGAAACAAAGAGTCCTGGAACCTTGTGTAAAAACTGAAGTCCTCTCTGGTGCTTAACCAACATACATACAGTACTGTACATTAATACAGTATACTTTGTTTTATGTAGTAGTTAAGTGTCTTTAGCCTAAGTACTGAAGAGTACTACATATGTATGTACTGTACAGTACTTTTTTTTCCTTAAACACAACTTACAAACAATTCTACTTACGAACAGACTTCTTGAATCGAACTAGTTTGTAAGTTGGAGAGAGTCTGTATACCGTTTCATAATCTCCAGGTACAGATTTTTTATGTAATACTTTAATGTGTATACAGGTATACTAATACACAAGTATACTGCAATGAGTACTTTGACATTCTTTAACCAAAACCCTTAAAAGATTAAAAATTTATCCAGTAAATAGCTGCATGTTTGTTAGTCTAAATTCTGTGTTCTGTAAGAGCTAACTAAGAGAGATGGGGGAGTGAGGGGCTGGCAGTCCTATCCTTCTTGATCATCTTTTCTTGCAAGCTAACAACTAATTGAGATTAAAAACTGCTGGGTGTGACGAAGCATTGCTGTCTTTTTTGTTAGTCAATTGTGGATATCCTACTGGCTTCATAAGAAATCATGTTATTGATAAAAATGTACGATCACTTTAATACTGAGATTTCACTCTCTAAGTAAATGAGGCTGTATAAACTAGGTTGTTTCAGGTTTTACTTCAAGAAGAAGATTATGAACAGGCAGTTCAACATTTAAGGGCAAGGCTCAAGCTGTGCCGGGAGACTCATGGTGATTACAGTGCTCAGGTCAGTATAAGCTGATTGCTGGTTATTATTTTCTTTGTTCCATAACTTTCATATACAGGGTACTAATTTTAGGTTGGAGGCACATCACTGGAATGTGTAGATTGATGCATCACATTATTAAATTTTTTTTCAATATACTGCCATATCCCAGTGAAACCAGCAGGGCAGTCACAATTGAAATGAAAAGGAGAAGCAGCTCTTTCATACATGATGCCACATTCCACAAGCAAGCTACAATCATAACTAAAGACTTAAGATTGAAACTTCATGCTATTCCACACAGTACATGCCTCTCGTAATTGTCGATAGAAAACGTACTGGGAAGGAGTAGTTGCCAGTCTCCTGCTTCCCTAATGGTATTGTCTCTTGTAGAATACGAAGGATGGTGACTTTCTCAATTGTTTGGTGGTTTGAAGCACAGTAAATTAATGACATACTCACTGCAAAATGTCTGTGTACAATATGTACATTATTTATATTAGTAATGCTCCACATCTCAGACATTTATTACCCACTGTTTAATGAATATAACTAAAGCTTGACTATGGGAAAAAAAAACTTTCTCCACATAATACTTATTTTACTAATAATATTTCCAGTTTCATGACTGTTATATGAATTTACATTATTAAGAAATGTCACATCATCAAGACTTAATGTAATAAAGAAATGTGCAGCTTAGTACAAAAGTTGCTAAGTTGATTCTACTTGCCGTTTTTGTGTTCTTGCTAATTCCTATTAAAATGAAATCAACACAAACAAGTTGAAGGTGGGGAATTAAGGCTGGATGCCCTTCAAAATGCCTTGCAATCCCCATCATTGTGCAAAGTAATGAAATCTAATAATAGCCTCCTCTTCTAGGTATGTGGTGTACTAAAACAGTTATCACGTGTGCATACACTAAACAATGATCTCAATGCAGCTGCTTCTGCTCTTGACCACTGTCTTCAAGCTGAAACCTTGATATATGGCTCTTCATCTCGCAGAGCACAAGCATCTCACCTTCGCCTGAGGGAGTTAATTCAGTGAGTTTTTCTTGTAATAATTAACTCTTTGAGATTGATTTCTAGTAATTTGTTTACTTTTAAAATTATGTTTTCTTTTAAAGACACCTTCACACACATCATCAAGGAATTTTCTAGTTAATTATATTACTACTAAGTTACTCTTGGAATTGTATGGCAGCTGACAACAAATAGATAAAAATTACTCGTCTACTGTTTGCACATATGCTGGAGTATGTCGACATTATTTAAATTAACTGCCTTTTTTTCCTGGCAGGCACTTGCCCTTAGCACAAAGAATGAAGATGTGGAGAAAGCATCCGGAATTACAAGTGAAACCTAGATTTAGAAATCTGTGATATGAAAACCAAGGTAATGTTTGGTCTTCACACTGCTTTTAAATTGTATTACTGTATGAAGAATATTTATGGAATCAATAGTTTTTTCCATTTTACACTAAAGGAATTAATTATCATACTTGCACTGACTATAGCAATTTCTCAACAGTATATTTATTTAAGAGACTCAAATATTATTATGTGAAGATTCCAAAAGAACACACTGATATATATTGGATTCATATTTCAATGCCAGATATCAGAGCAACATTTAATACACGCAGATTCTTTTTTGATCCATATATCAAAATTTCTTTGTATCAATACCAAGGTAACTAAAAGTCTTAGAAATGCATTTTATACAAAAAAAAAAAAAAATAAATAAATACTATATGTAGATTATAAGAAGTGCTCATGCCTATCATACGGACATTTTAAAACAAAAGATTTCTGTCAGGAAAAAAAGGTAAAGGAAGCTATGCTTATTTTTTCACTTTTGTGTTTGAGGTGTACTTATATGTGGATAGGTTGTTGGTATTCATTACAAACTGTGAAGTCATTCTTGAAATACACAAAATATACACAAGGTAGTAGCAGGAGACAACATTTGCGTCTCTAATAGTAAAGTTTCAGTTAGGCATCATCCTTAATAAAGTGCTCTTTCATGATTTACAAATGTACCAATGGTTGGCCTTCAAAATGTGATAGAAAACTTTATTGACTGGATAATGACAGTCATCCCACAGCTTACACAAACTAAACTAACTCTGTTTTGACTATAAGCGAATTGAAAATTAGATAAAAAAATAATCGAAAAATATTCAAAAGTAAAACAGAGAGAGCGTGATCTGCGAGCTTGTATTTGGCATACACCGAGGCAGCATGGTGCACTGGTGAGCAAGAAGTGCAAGACATCACCAATAAAGCTGAGTGCTAAGGGCAGTGATGAAAAGCCTAAGAAAATTAAAGATGCGTTAAGTATGCAACAAAATTTAGAAAAGTAACAGCAGCTAAAAACAAAGTCAGTATCCAGAGTGGTAAGGAAATGAGGTAAAATCAGTCTTGTATTCATTCAATAAAGCTAAGAGAAAATGAATTTGATGTAACACAGTATTAGCATTTCACCTACAATGGCATAAGAGATTTCTCAAGTTCATGATACAGTGCTTATGAATACCAAAACTTCATGTAAAGTATGGTCATAAAACGTGGTACAAGAGCATGTTCCTGTTTTCGGACATACAATATCTAGCATGAAAAGGCTCTTAAGTTGTATGAACATTACAGTGTCCTAGCACATTGGCATTGAAGGAGTGTAAAGCTAGCAAGAGATGGCTATATAGCTTTATACAATGCCATAACTTGAAGAACATGAATAGTATGGGAGAATCTACATTTGCTGACAGTGAAGCAGTGGAGCCATTCCCTGAATACCTATATATATATATATATATATATATATATATATATATATATATATATATATATATATATATATAAAAAAAAAAAAAAAAAAAAATCTGCGGGAAAAGGGTATGTTCCGGAGGAGGATTTCAACTTCGTTGAAACAGGCCTTTTATGGAAGAATATGCCAGGTTACACGTACTTTCATAAGGATGCAAGCAGATCCCAGGATATAAGGCTTTTAAGGATTGTCTGTTTCTGGTGTTATGTGGCAATACTGCTGGCCATATGATCAAGTCATGCCTCATGTACAAGGTGCAAAGTCTGCGTACACTTAAAAATACAAATAAGCATCCTCTATCCGTGGTCTGCCATTATAACAAGAGGGTTTATGTGACAATTACTCTATTTTCTGAATTGGTTCCATCACAGCTTTATATATGGTTAAAAAATACATTGAGACCATTCAAGAGCCTTCTTATTACTGATGATGCTACTAGCCATTCTGAATCAGAGATGTATGAGAATGAAAATGTTGAAGTTCTTTACAGACTTCGAATACAACCTACTGCAGCTGCATGATCAAGGCAACATAAAGTGTCTTAATACAACATACACCTGCCTTACCTTTGCCAGATTTGTGCAGTACTTGATATTCACCTGTAGAGCAGCATAATAGAATTAAGAACAAACTTCACAACTGCAGATGCAGGGGAACTTATTGCTGAGGCTATTAACTCTCAAAAGACCAAGATAGTTAATGTCTGCTAGAAGGCATTATGGAGTAATTTAGTCAACAACTTTAAAGGCTTCGCTACAGTCGATGTTGGTCAGAAAGATTCTGCAGGTAGCTAGCAAAGTTAGTGTGCAAGCTTCATGAGGATGACGAGGAAGATTACACTGTCTATAATGCAGTCTTATTAAGTACAAAAAAATGTTGCATACCAAACATATATGATGTGTCTCATCCTTTATATTTATGCAATATGCTGTTTACATCAAATTGTTAGTAATTATGCTAAAGAGGACTTTGGCTGGCAGCTAATTGATAGCTTAATTTGGTTGTTTTTGCAACCCTGATTGGTGTGAGCATAATCTTTGGTTGGTGCCCCTTTTTGAGCTACAAATGAGTAACCCCATTTTCATATGAAGTTTCCTTCCAGTTGCACAAGGGAGGTCCTGTGGCACAAGTAAGCATCATACTATTATGAGAAGCCCTGGTAGCTAGACTTCCTCAACCAGTTTGCTTGAAGAGTCTGCCCAGCCTCAACCAAACTAGAATGCGAGTCTTCCAAAGACATGTCAATGCTAGAAGAACCTTTTTTCCTGTAATCTCTCACATGACTTTGGAGAACTTAGCGAAGGAAAGAGAAAAGATTATCCCATTAACTGAGGATTAACAAGAATGAGAGGAATATGAAGCCTAAGAAATCTCTGCGAGAATGCCTTTTAGATGGGTATGTTGTACTTCTGGAACATGAATAAGGATTAAGTTTGGCAAAAATCATTATTATCTCGGAAGAATCCTTTTTCAAGGAAAAAACAACTCAAACAGTACTAAATGGTGGTAAGACTGAAATATGTTCCTCAACTGGATCCTCTGTATGAGAATACAACTGCAGGAACAAAAGACCTAATCTAAAGTGGCCCAAATAGAACACGAGATTCAGTTGCAAAACATTATTATCTCAGAAGAATCCTTTTTCAAGGAAAAAACAACTCAAACAGTACTAAATGGTGGTAAGACTGAAATATGTTCCTAAACTGGATCCTCTGTATGAGAATACAATTGCAGGAACAAAAGACCTAAGCTAAAGTGGCCCAAATAGAACACGAGATTCAGTTGCAAAACAGAATGATGGAACTGGTGCATGACTATATGTCATCAATATTAGCATAAGGAGGAAAGTATATTGTGTGGACAAGGTAAAATGATTAAAATGACAGAAAATACCCGATGGGCCATTGACAAAAAATAACTAGCCTCAGTGACTAATAAGAAAAAAATATTATTTTGCACTGTACATACATCAATTCCGGAGTTAATCAGTGAATTTTAATTAAATTAGCTGAAAACCGAGTAAGAGTACCTTCAGAAAGCTGCAAAAATACATAGCATCAAAACCATGAGTGGCCTCACCTAAGTAATCCAACAGCTGGGTTTGGTGATTTCCAGGGCACTTTACAAGCTGGCCTTTACCTGTGCCACGGATTCTCAGCTGTACCTCAAAGGACAACTTCTGTCTAACAACAGAGCTATACAATGCTAGTCAAGAAAGGAATAACATCTGGTGAGTGTCATTACTCATACCTGGAGCTAGATTTTTAGGTGATTTACCTACACTTTCAGCCAATTGTAAAACTTCCTCATACTCTATTACACTTTTACCTAAAAGAAGAAAAAACTTGCAGTACATCAGCACACCAGGAGAGGAAAATTTTTATACATGATAAAACCCAGTTCCAAAGGTATTAAAAATGTTTAATATGTAGATGATGTATATGCAAAGCCTAGCATTTAAGTATGTGAGTTTTGTTTACTAGTACCAATGATGAGATTATTTTCTGGTGATTACATAATAAAGTCCATAATATTTACTTGCCTATGATTATATTTAACGTGTCTATATGGAAAGTTGTATATTTGAATGTATGAAAAAATGGCTTGAAATTAAAGTGGAAAGATTGAGAGGTGGCTCACTTAAAGCAAGGGGGTGGCAGTTTTTTTATATGCAGGAAAAATATAATATATATTGTATGTTCAGTGAGAAGTCCAATTGTTCTTTTAAATACTAAATTGATAGCAAGATTAAATCAAGAACAGACATGTTTATACAGGATGCCTCAGCTTTAATTACTACATAACGTGTATAATCAAAATACTCTTAAGGATATTATGTTATATATTCTGGTGTATCCATCCATCCATATGCTAAAGCCATATTCCCCCTTGAAAGGGGGATGGCTGAGTAAAAGAAAAACTTTGACTTTTTGTGGGAAGTAAATTAAGAGGGGATTCCTAGTCCCCTCGCTCTGCCCCATTTAGTTGACTTTTCCCAAAACACGAAGGAAGTATTCTTACCCCCCTCCCTTAGGGGGAATTCTGGTATACAGTATAATATAAAATAAAGTTGCAAATAAAAACAGATGAAGAATGAAGTGATACTGTATATGGTAATGTCTAGTCATATGCAGATGATATTAAAACTAATGCATTAATCTGTAAGTTGTTTGTACAGCATAAATTCTCTAAAATCTACGATATACAGTACTTGAACCTAATATACTGTAAATAAAGAGTAAAACATGTGTCGGCAAGGGCATTTATATTATAAATACTGTATATGAAACCACATAGAATCTTCAATAGCATGAGTTTGTCAGTTTAATAACAAAAAGTTTTAAAAATATTATTTTTAATTCCAATATTACATATAAACATATATCCTGAAATATTTTCTTCATTACCGTGTAAAACTTAAAAAATAATTTTATAATATGGAAAATGATAGGGAAAGTTAATCACAGGTGCCATGTAAAATACTAAACATAAATATCCTAAAGGCTTGTTTCTATATAAACCTAATCAGTATATTCTTACACTCCATTGGGAAAACAATTCCTCTTAAACTACAATCTAATATTTTACATATAAGCATTGAAACTCCTATTTCCAAGTTACAACAAATGACACTGCCTAGGAAGGAATTGAAAGATGTGAACTAGACATACATTAAGTTAAACAATTACCTTAATATGTGTACATACTGAGTCAGAATGAGAAAAATATGGTCCCTCAGTTCATTAAATTACTCATGCACATCGGTATGTACCTCTTCATGATTTACTTAGACACAGATGACTCTGGAGATTTTTGGCAAAATACTCCTGAAAAACAAGTGAAGCACAGTTTTAATACATATAATAATACATTATTTGTCAACAATACAGGTAGTAAAAGGATAATAACAAATTTCAGTATAGACTGATGTCACTAAACTTCAATCTCCTTTGGGGGAAAAAACTGGAGGGAAGAGACTTAATGGGAGAGGTAATGAACTTAGTTTTGAAACATGACAAAGTGGCACTCACTATGATATCACCAGGATGCAATACCATGAATTCCTCGGCCTTAAATCTATTTAGTACCCATTAACTTTTACCACTATAAATTAAATGCATCATTACTGGAACTAAAACGTTTAATTCAAAGAGCTGTGACAATATTTTAACTAGCTTTTGACTCCTTTGTATATTCACTACTTCTGCAAAGTACTTTTAGAGATAATGCCTGGTGGTCGGGAAATACAATAACTCATTTGTATACTCTAAGTGTCATTGGCCGACTCATAGAAGAGGAAAGGGCTTGCAATTCCATCCTCCCTGATTTTTAATTTTTTGTAACAGAACAGCAAATGAAAAAAGTGCTTAGCTTAACAGGGTTTACCTTGGTTCCAAAAATCTATCAGCATTTCTTGATAAAGTATCACTCACCTTTTTCTAGGAACTTCAATCGTAAAGGATGGTTATCTTTAATTGTGAAGGGAAGTGTAATTTTCTTGTAATAATCCTCGCATATTTGTAGATTACTGATTATGGACTCTAAAAGATAAGCTTTGCCTGCCCAAGTACCTTGATGAGAAAATAAGTATGAAATCAGTGAATGACACCCATTGGTACAAATTATTTTGTATTGACCTACGTTTATGGTTAAATATTCTATTCCAGTGTATACTATATTCTTAATTATTCACAGCATTCAAAGAAATATTAAATATTAACCTTATTTTGTTTGTGGATTAGTCTACAGAGGAAACAAAGTAAAAGTAGGCTGGCCCATGGCACCAACTGCCCATTGCAGTACTACAGCTGAAGGGTCTTGTGGACTTAAATAAGACTTTCCAGGACAGTTCGATGTTAAGTCTTCCTTCAGGTACGGTTATCATTCTATGCCTACATCAACAAATATTCTTGGATATTTGTTACACATGTCTTATTATCCCTTCACATCTGACAAGTCTCAATACTCCCCATCTCTGTTTATCTTTATGTTATTTTTCGTTCCCAGGCCCAATGAGGGTAGATTTTTTTTTTTTGGGGGGGGGGCCACCCTGGTAAAAAAAAAAAAAAAAACCAAAACCATGAACTATGCCAAAAATATGTGGGTTAGGTATAAGGCATATGATACAAATCAACAAATTCAACAGAAAAGTCCTTTATTTTCTGGGGATAACAATGAGTGTTAGCACAGGTAATGAGATGAGTGAAAAAGTACTTATGAAAAGTTGTTGACATGTTGACCATGTCCCTGAAACCTACTCTCACCTCTTGAAACAACGCGATGATAGGTTCTCAAAAGGCTTGGGTAATATAAATTACGCGTATAATAAATATTCAATTTCCATAAGGAATAATGGTAATAGGAATAGATATGTACCACAGCCATACATAAACACACTATGCCAAAGAAATAAGTAAAACATATTTTACAAGTACATAACAAAGTTGAAATACCTCTAGTTATGTATATTAAAAGACAAGTAGTGTACAATATTAAAGATATACAGATTTACAAATAAGTACACCTAGTTCGCTTTTTACGCGTGTTTATAATCCACAAAACTGGAATAAAGCCCCTAAAAAATAATAGTAAAGAAATATGACATTCACAAATAACGCCCATGCAAAAAATTTCTAAAAATAAAATTTCATTTTAGTAAATAATCGACTGCCTCGGAGGCACTTTTCGGCCATCCTCCTCCTCTTCTACCGCTTAATGCAATTGGATATTATGAAGATAATGGAAAAAAAGCATTTAAGAACAAACAGCAAACAAACTTGCGATGTAATATCGTCAGGGATATAGCGTGCAAGGGTACATCAGCTGATACAAAGGCAGCAAAACGTTTGCAGATAAGAGGTTCGTTCTCCCGCATCATCACCCTCTTCTACCGCTTAAAGTGATCGAATATTATGAAGAGAATTGAAAAAAGCATTAACAACAAACAGCAAACAAACTTTCGATAAAATAGCTTCAGGGAAATAGCGTGCGAGGGTGCATCAGCTGATACGGAAGCGGCAAAACGTTTGCGGATAGAGGTTCGTTCTCCCGCATTCTCCTCCTCTTCTACCGCTTAATGCGATCGAATATTATGAAGAGAATTGAAAAAATGCATTAAGAACAAACAGCAAACAAATTACCTATATAATACTGTCAGGGAAATAGCGTGCAAGGGTGTATCAGCTGCTACGGAAGCGGCAAAACGTTTACAAATAGAGGTTTGTTCTCTCACATCCTCCTCCTCTTCTACTGCTTAATGCGATCGAATATTATGAAGATAATGGAAAAAAGCAATAAGAACAAATAGCAAACAAACTTTCGATATAATATCGTCTGGGAAATAGCGTGCGAGGGTGCATCAGCTGATACGGAAGCGGCAAAACGTTTGCAGATAGAAGTTTGTTCTCTTGCACAACTGTTACACTTTTTTAAGGTCTGGAAGAAGGCTAGCATTGCCGGCACAACGTACAAATAGATATAAAAATTCCTTCATTCTAAAGAGTATTTTACTTTTTAACAATTTAAAAGTGATACACATGATATAAGCCATTATATCACTGTGATGGATCGGTTTTTAAAGTGATGGATATCTTAATGTAGAGTTATGGGCGTAAGTATGTGTGTATGGGTGTGCATGTTTGTATATTGGTGTGTGTGTAATTGGGTAGGTATGTGGATATGTATATGTAAATGTGCATGTGTATGTACAGTGATCCCTCGTTTATCGCGAGGGTTAGGTTCCAGGACCCGTCGTGATAGGCGAATTTTCGCGAAGTAGGAACACCTTAAATTTTTTTTTTTTTTTTCACACACTTCTTCCACGAGTACAAAGAGGATTACAGTAATCCCCCCCTTATCGTGGTAGTTCTGTTCCGGGACCCGGCGCGAGACAGGAAAACCGCAAAGTAGGATCAGCCTATATGTACATAGATATTTTAATTTATTTTTATGTTTACACTGTATAAACCCTTCCTGTACTGTTACCAAACCACCCTTTACTTCATAAATAACAGCATGCAACGTAAATTTATATGAAAGTGATAGATAAAATTACGGTGAATGAAGTGGTAATTACATGACATACTCATGTACATAGGTATTTTACAATTATTTTTACATTTACGTACTGTATAAACCCTCCCTGCACTGCTAAAAAAACACCCTTTACATCATAAATAACAGCAAGCAACGTAAATTTTTATGAAAGTGATAGATAATATTACAGTGAATGAGGTGATAATGACGTGACATACATATCATTTACAATTATTTTTTCGTTTACGTACTGTATAAACCCTCCCTGCAGTGTTAAAAAAAACACCCTTAACATTATAGATAACAGCAAGCATCGTAAATTTTTATGAAAGTGATAGGAAAACTTACCATGAATGTGATGATGACGTGACATACATACTCATTTACAATTATTTTTTCGTTTACGTACTGTATAAACCCTCCCTGCACTATTGAAAAAACACCCTTTGCATTATAAATAACAGCAAGCAACGTAAATTTTTATGAAAGTGATAGATAAAATTACGGTGAATGAGGTGATAATGACATGACATACATACTCATTTACAATTATTTTTTCGTTTACGTACTTTTAAACCCTCCCTGCACTGTTAAAAAACACCCTTTACATTATAAATAACAGCAAGCAACGTAAATTTTTATGAAAGTGATAGATAAAATTACGGTGAATGAGGTGATAATGACGTGACATAGATACTCATTTACAATTATTTTTTCGTTTACGTACTGTATAAACCCTCCCTGCACTGTTAAGAAAAACACCCTTTACATTATAAATAACAGCAAGCAACGTAAATTTTTATGAAAGTGATAGATAAAATTACGGTGAATGAGGTGATAATGACGTGACATACATACTCATTTACAATTATTTTTTCGTTTACGTACTGTATAAACCCTCCCTGCACTGTTAAGGAAACACCCTTTACATTATAAATAACAGCAAGCAACGTAAATTTTTATGAAAGTGATAGATAAAATTACGGTGAATGAGGTGATAATGACGTGACATACATACTCATTTACAATTATTTTTTTGTTTACGTACTGTATAAACCCTCCCTGCACTGTTAAAGAAACACCCTTTACGTTATAAATAACAGCAAGCAACGTAAATTTTTATGAAAGTGATAGATAAAATTACGGTGAATGAGGTGATAATGACGTGACATACATACTCATTTACAATTATTTTTTCGTTTACGTACTGTATAAACCCTCCCTGCACTGTTAAAAAAACACCCTTTACATTATAAATAATAGAAAGCAACGTAAATTTTTATGAAAGTGAGAGATAAAATTACGGTGAATGAGGTGATAATGAGGTGACATACATACTCATTTACAATTATTTTTTCGTTTATGTACTGTATAAACCCTCCCTGCACTGTTAAAAAAACACCCTTTACGTTATAAATAACAGCAAGCAACGTAATATTTTATGAAAGTGATAGATAAAATTACGGTGAATGAGGTGATGATGACGTGACACACATACTCATTTACAATTATTTTTTCGTTTACGAACTGTATAAACCTTCCCTGCACTGTTAAAAAAACACCCTTTACATTATAAATAACAGCACGCAACGTAAATTAAAAAAAAATGAAACTACTGAAAATGTTTTTTTTCAATATTTTAATATTTTTGCGTATACCCATAAAATAAAATAATAATTTATCAAAAAAAAAAACACGTTAGAGTGAGAGCGCGAACCAAGAAGCGCGAATAACCGGGGTAACACTGTAAAAATATATATATATATATATATATATATATATATATATATATATATATATATATATATATATATATATATATATATATATATATATATATATATATATATAAATATATATATATATATATATATATATATATATATATATATAAATATATATATATATATATATATATATATATATATATATATATATATATATATATATATATATATATATATATATATATATATATCAAATAAGCACATTACATATGTGAAAACATGAATCATTTTTTACCCCTACCGGAACTCGAACCTAGGACTTATGATTACTAAGTCAAGGCGCTACCACTACACAACAGAAGGTTAAAAGGAATCCAACCTTATAGCTTATATCTGCTATACTTAGGAATGAACGCATTCTAAGTGAATGCCACTATGTTCATATTACAGATTCCCCAACCTCACTCGTGGCTTCATTTTAGCATTCAATTCAAATCCCAATCTCATTCGGGCCATGAAATTATCAAATAAGCACATTACATATGTGAAAACATGAATCATTTTTTACCCCGACCGGGACTCGAACCTCGGACTTATGATTACTAAGTCAAGGCGCTACCACTACACCACAGAAGGTTAAAAGGAATCCATAGTGGCATTCAGTTAGAATGCGTTCATTCCTAAGTATAGCAGATATAAGCTATAAGGTTGGATTCCTTTTAACCTTCTGTGGTGTAGTGGTAGCGCCTTGACTTAGTAATCATAAGTCCTAGGTTCGAGTCCCGGTCGGGGTAAAAAATGATTCATGTTTTCACATATGTAATGTGCTTATTTGATAATTTCATGGCCCGAATGAGATTGGGATTTGAATTAAATGCTAAAATGAAGCCACAAGTGAGGTTGGGGAATCTGTAATATGAACATAGTGGCATTCAGTTAGAATGCGTTCATTCCTAAGTATAGCAGATATAAGCTATAAGGTTGGATTCCTTTTAACCTTCTGTGGTGTAGTGGTAGCGCCTTGACTTAGTAATCATAAGTCCTAGGTTCGAGTCCCGGTCGGGGTAAAAAATGATTCATGTTTTCACATATGTAATGTGCTTATTTGATAATTTCATGGCCCGAATGAGATTGGGATTTGAATTAAATGCTAAAATGAAGCCACGAGTGAGGTTGGGGAATCTGTAAAATGAACATAGTGGCATTCAGTTAGAATGCATTCATTCCTAAGTATAGCAGATATAAGCTATAAGGTTGGATTCCTTTTAACCTTCTGTGGTGTAGTGGTAGCGCCTTGACTTAGTAATCATAAGTCCTAGGTTCGAGTCCCGGTCGGGGTAAAAAATGATTCATGTTTTCACATATATAATGTGCTTATTTGATAATTTCATGGCCCGAATGAGATTGGGATTTGAATTGAATGCTAAAATGAAGCCACGAGTGAGGTTGGGGAATCTGTAATATGAACATAGTGGCATTCAGTTAGAATGCGTTCATTCCTAAGTATAGCAGATATAAGCTATAAGGTTGGATTCCTTTTAACCTTCTGTGGTGTAGTGGTAGCGCCTTGACTTAGTAATCATAAGTCCTAGGTTCGAGTCCCGGTCGGGGTAAAAAATGATTCATATATATATATATATATATATATATATATATATATATATATATATATATATATATATATATATATATATATATATATATATATATATATATATATATATACACAGTGTTACCCCAGTTATTCGCGCTTCCTGGTTCGCTTTCTCACTCTATCGCGGTTTTTCTTTGGATAAATTATTATTTTATTTCATGGGTATATGCAAAAATATTTTTAAAAAAAATTCTCAGTAATTTCATTTTTTTTTATTGAAAAAAACATATTTCATTATCTAATTGATAAAAAAAAAATATTTCCCAGCCTACGAATAATAAAACAGTAAAAAATAGTAAAAAACATAAATGTAGATAGATAGATACGTTTATTGACCACCTCTTGAAAAGTACAGTATAATCTTTACAAAAGGAATATTTGGTCCAAATTACAGTGAATAAATACTATAGATTTTGTACAATCATCAAATAAGTAGATGAATTTTAAATTAATATACATTGTACTAATAACTGAATGATATACGTACGTACAGTATAACTCACAGTATTGCATCATACGAAATAGTGTTCGATAGCGTACAATGTATTGGGATTGCAGCTACATGAGCTAGCATATTTATTTATATTTCCAGTAGTTTCATGATTTTATTGATAAAAAAAGACGTATTTATTAGCCTAAGAATAATAAAACAGCAAAAAATAGTAAAAAACATAAACACCAACAGTATTGCAACATGTAAAATACGATACCGCTATCAGCGTTTTGGACAAAGACTCGTTCAGTCTAACTCACGTTTTGCTTGTGTTCGATAGCGTACAATGTATTAGGGTCGAAGCTACGTGAGCTAGCATGTCTATTTTATATTTCCAGTAGTTTCATGATTTTATTGATAAAAAAAAACGTATTTCTTAGCCTAAGAATAATATAACAGTAAAAAATAGTAAAAAACATAAATACTAACAGTATTGCAACATGTAAAATACGATACCACTATCAGCGTTTCGGACAAAGGCTTCCACCATCTTCCATTGTCTCACCTCACTCGTGTGCGCCATTCATGTTGTGCTTATTATTATTAATATGTTTTGCTTGTGATTTTTTTACTCGCATATTTTAACCTTTGCAATGCCTCCCAAGCATCCTTCATCTTCTAAGGCTTCTTGTAGCGAGCCTAAGCGGCAAAGGAAAATGTTAACCATTGTAGATAAAGTGAAACTCTTAGATATGTTGAAAGAAGGAAAAAAGTTTGTGGATGTCGGCCGCTATTTTACGTAAACGTAAAAATTATTGTAAAATATGGAACCTATTAATGTCAAGTCATCATCACCTCATTCATGGTAAGTTTTCCTATCACTTTCATAAAAAAATTACGTTGCTTGCTGTTATTTATAATGTAAAGGGTGTTTTTTTAACAGTACAGGGAGGGTTTATACAGTGTAAACGTAAAAATACATTAAAATATCTATGTACATATAGGCTGATCTCTACACCACGGATTTCCGGGTTCGCGCCGGGTCCCGGAACCGAACTACCGCGATAAGTGAGGCAACACTGTGTGTATATATATATATATATATATATATATATATATATATATATATATATATATATATATATATATATATATATATACAGTGTTGCCTCCCTTATCGTGGTAGTTCGGTTCCGGGACCCGGCGCGAACCAGGAAAATCGCGAAGTAGGATCAGCCTTTAAAAAAAAAAAAAAAAAAAAAAAAAAATTAATGATGATTATGACACCAGGACAGGCCAAAAATTATAAAATAAAACGGCCTTTATCAGGCTGTAAAGAGAAACAGAGATGGAGTGTGATGACCTGTCAGATGTGAAGGGATTATAAAAGATGTGAAATGAATATCCAGCTCTCTGCTGGGTTTACTATACCTCTGCATTACCTTCATGATGTCTATTCTAAAACTTCTCCTCAGATCTTATTATTATTATTATTATTATTATTATTATTGGCAACAATAATTTTCCTTTGATGATGATTGGGGAGATTATTATTATTATTATTATTATCATCATCATTATTACTACGGATTCGTAATTAAACCATTATTTTTACTATAAATAATGTAGTTTTGGTTGAATGAACAAGAGTTACTTAAAGATTCTCTCTCTCTCTCTCTCTCTCTCTCCAACATTCTATTCTACCCAACCCCCCACACTCTCTTTGTCCCAGCCAACTAGGGAGGGGCACTTTACACAGTTATTAAAAGTAATAATAATAATAATGATGATGATGATAATAATCTCCACAATCATCATCAAAGGAAAATTATTGTTGCCAATGATAATAATAATAATAATAATAATAATAATATCTAAGCAGAATTATTGGAATAGACATCATGAAAGTAATGCAGAGGTATATTAAAACCCAGCAGAGAGCTGGATATTCATTATACATCTTTTATAATCCCTTCACATCTGACAGGTCATTACACTCTCCATCTCTGTTTCTCTTTACAAACTGATAAAGTCTGCATAATTTTATCATTTTTTGGCCCATCCTGGTGTCACAATGATCTAAAAAAAAAAAAAAAAATTTTGCAAAAAAAAAAAAATTTTTTTGCAAAAAAAAAAAAAAAAAAAAAATTTTGCCAAAAAAAAACCCGCGATACAGTGAGAACGCGAACCAAGAAATGCGAATAACCGGGGTAACACTGTATTGGCATTTATTATCCTACTAGGAATATATGGTATTACCAAGCCAATTTTCACCAATTTCCCTTCTGAACCTAAATTTATCAAGCTTAAATCCATTACCCATTACAAGTTCTGGTTTGATCATGAATTTTTAAGTTTATTAATTATCACCCTTGTAACGACC
Organism: Halocaridina rubra; assembly: GCA_037179515.1. Classification (NCBI taxonomy): domain Eukaryota; kingdom Metazoa; phylum Arthropoda; class Malacostraca; order Decapoda; family Atyidae; genus Halocaridina; species Halocaridina rubra. The sequence goes on from JAXCGZ010000362.1 coordinate 42,370, forward strand.
TGTCAGATGTGAAGGGATTATAAAAGATGTGTAATGAATATCCAGCTCTCTGCTGGGTTTTAATATACCTCTGCATTACTCTCATTATGTCTATTCCAAAAATTCTCCTTAGATATTATTATTATTATTATTATTTTTAACAATAATTTTCCTTTGATGATGATTGCGGAAATTATTATTATTATTATTATTATCATTATAATTACGAATTTGTAACTAAACCATTATTTTTACAATAAATAATGTAGTTTTGGTTTAATGAACAAGAGTTAATTAAAGATTCTCTCTCTCTCTCTCTAACATTCTATTCTACCCAACCCCCCACACTCTCTTTGTCCCAGCCAACTAGGGAGGGGCACTGTATACAGTTATTAAAGTAAATAAACCAACAGATGTACAAACAATGATGAACCCTTAATAATAATAATAATAATAATAATGATGATAATAATCTCCACAATCATCATCAAAGGAAAATTATTATTGCCAATAATAATAATAATAATAATAAGATCTAAGGAGAATTATTGGAATAGACATCATGAAAGTAATGCAGAGGTATATTAAAACCCTGCAGAGAGCTGGAGATTCATTACACATCTTTTATAATCCCTTCACATCTGACAGGTCATTACACTCTCCATCTCTGTTTTTCTTACAGCCTGATAAAGGCAGTTTTATTTTATCATTTTTTGGACCATCCTGGTGTCACAATAATCTTTATTTTTATATATATATATTTTTTTTTGGAAAAAAAAAAAAAAAAAAAAAAAGCGATATACAGTGAATTCGCGATAGGTGAATGACGACATAGCGAGGGATCACTGTATATATATATATAGCCTTTACGTTTGTATGGGCCATGTTTTTATACCATTTTATATTATGTACATATATATAGTCTGTACGTTTGTATGGGCCATGTTTTTACACCATTTTATATTATTTTTATCTTGATTGTAGTAGGGGGCTCAGTGCCACAAAGAATTTCATTTTGTATACTTAGTGTACTGCAATTTGACAATAAAGCTATCTATCTATCTATCTAGTCTCCTCCTCTTCTACCGCTTAATGCGATCGAATATTACGAAGAACTCTGAAAAAAAGCATTAAGAACAAACAGCAAACAAATTTTCTATATAATATCGTCAGGGAAATAGCGTGCGAGGATGCATCAGCTGATACGGAGGCGGCAAAAACGTTTGCAGATAGAGATTCGTTCTCCCGCATCATCATCCTTTTCTACCACTTAATGCGATCAAATATTATGAGGAGAATTTAAAAAAAGCATTAAGAACAAACAGCAAACAAACTTGCGATATAATATCGTCAGGGAAATAGCGTGCGAGGGTGCATCAGCTGATACGGAGGCAGCAAAACATTTGCATCTTCGTGCTCACCGCCACCATGCACGTCCCAGTGTATGCCTGTTGCCCACCGCATAATAGAGTGCATTAATTTGTTTACTGTACAGTAAATCTGTATATCTTTTATACTGTACACTATTTGCATGTTAATATAAATAACTACAGGTCTTTCTGCTTTGTTATGTACTTATAAAATATGTTTTACTTATCTTATATCTTTGGTATAGTGTGTCCATGTATGGTTGTGGAACGTATCTATGCCCATTATCATTTTCTTATGGAAAATGACTCATTACATTACACGAAAATTACAATACGTGACACTTTTGAGAACTAAATTCGCATTATTCTAAGAACTAGGTGTACAGTAAACAAATTAATGACCTCTATTATGCGGTGGGTAACAGGCATACTGGGACGTGCAAGGTGGTGGTGAGCAAGTGACTTAAGCGGTAGAAGAGGAGGGGGAAGCAGGAGAATGAACCCCTATCTGCAAACGTAAACAAAGATAAAATAAAAAAGTTTACAAAAGCAAGACTAGAAAACTGCATTTTTTTTTCATTATGCAATGCCTGTATTACTGTAAAAAAATATATATATAAAACGCATTCTACACACTATATATATGGTGAGGAATTTTTATCTAAATTTGGGAAATTTTTGCCATTGATTTGAAATTTTCTATATTTTGATTACATTCACCAAAATAAATGACTATGAAACAGAATATTTCTATAACTATCATAGCATGATGAAATTAGATATCCTTTACAGAGCCCCGTCCCCAAGCAGATGCATGTAATAGATCCTGGTTTTGTTATAACAAAAAGTGTTCCTTCCATTGCACCTTTGGTTAGTCTGTTTCCTAGTATAATTTATCCTAATCAGTTAAATGAGATAGATGGAGAATGGAGAGTACTAAGAAATACCGACTTCGATGTTGGCTTTTACTTACTGCATCTGGCTTATGTAAAATTCTTAAAAATAAAAAATAACAGGAATATCAATGAAGCTGCATAAATGTGAGTAAATCAACTCTTTAGTTACAATTACGATGTACTTTGTTTTATAGGGCTCTATACAGAAGGTCTCTATATTTATAAAAAATTCATTATTGTTTCATTATTTGACTAAAATAAATTTATGGTAATGGGGAATTTTTGAAAATTTTGGGGAAATTTTATCCTGTTGTCTAGGGAATTTCGGACCAACCCACCTGGCAACACTGGTGGTGGCGGTGAGCACGTGAATTAAGCGGTAGGAGAAAAGGAGGGCAAATAAATATAAAACCCTATAAACAAAAAATAATAACTTATACCCTTCAAAGCCCCGGCCACAACTGACTTAATCTATGAGAGAGAGAGAGAGAGAGAGAGAGAGAGAGAGAGAGAGAGAGAGAGAGAGAGAGAGAGAGAGAAGCATTGAGCTCCCGATAATATTGCGTTTATCAAGTGACAGAGTTTAAATGCACAGCTATAAAATTAACGAAAGCATACTGAAATATAAATCTTCAAATTTAAGTCAGAGTGATTATTACAACTTTAGTGTTTAAAAAGACACAAAGAAAATTCATTATAATCTTATAACATATCAGAAACCGTTGAGAGTGTCTCTCCCAATGTTACCGATTTCAACCACAACCTCTCGCGACCGACCTAAAAAGGACCTTTCTTAGGTGAACCTGCAGTTCCCCTCATACCGCAGTTTCCCTCCCATTCACACCAGAATGTCCTCATCGGAAAATGCTGACCTTTCTGACCTTCCGTGTGTAAATACTGATAATTTTCCCGAAGTGTTTATATCATCTCTGGACAGAATATTCGTATATTCACGTGAGGACATCAGAAGGGAATTGGAAAAAATTAAAAAAGTCACTCTGTACAAAACAAGTCAACTTTTGCTTTCGAAGGTAGTGGAACTCTTTCCCCAATACAGTGGTAAACACATCATAAAAAACGTGTAAAATGAGATAATTACAAACATAATCACTTTTAGCGCAAGTGTCCTGAATATCTCAATGAATGGTGAACTTGACAAATTCTTTCAACCTCAAACTTCGGTTGTAAAATCCATAGAGTCTAAAAAAACACACGACCTAGGAGACCTACATCGAATGATAGAAAGTCTTGCAGATAAGGTGAAAATTTTGGAAGCAGATGCTGAAAAGGTGAAAGCCTTACAACACAAGGTGGGCTAGAATCTGACATTGTCCTACTTAAAAGAGATAATTCTAGGTTGAAACTGCTATTAGAAACATCTCCCCCTCTAAGTTCAGTGCTGTCACCTAACAACGATGATGTCCCTTCTATCAACAACCCTCAGGTTTTGCAAACTAGGTTTTCTGTCTCTACTCACAATTCCTTCAGTGCATTGAGAGATGAATGTGACAGTGGTAGTGAAGAAGAGGTAGATCCAGATAAAAGTGATAGTCATCAAGACAACCTGAATACACCATCTAGCATAAATAATCAAATCAGTAACAGGTTACAAAATAGTGATGAAACAACAGCGTCCTTCCCCACTACTCCTAACAATACAACAACAGGCACTAACCAGAACAAGATTCTTCCCAGCACAAACAACCAACCTGGTAAAGAGTTGCAAAACAGCGAAGAAGATATAGAGTCAATCTCCACTACTCCTAACAACACAGCAACTATCACTAACCAGGACAACCAAATTACATCTTCCAGCACAAATAACCAACCCAGCAATAGGCTGCAAAACAATGAAGAAAACAGAAAAGACAAAATAGCAGCAGTCTCTATTCTAAACATTCCATCGAAGTCCTCTCCCCCACAGCCACAGTTGCCCAATAATGCAAGTGCAAGGGTTACAGCTCAAATATATATTCGCATTCCTGGCAACCCCTTTGAGAGAGAGATACGTAATACATTGACAAATCAAGGCATTCCTTCTGAAGAAGTCTTGATTAAGGAGCTTTCTCGCAAACCAAACTGGGTTTCCTTCGCAATAACGATATCGAAAGGATTTGAATATGTGCCTTACAAACTGAATCAATGGCCTACAGGCACAAGTGTCCAGCCATTTTGTGGGGGCAAACAATGGACACAACCTGGGTATTCTACAAAATATCCCAAACTACAGTCATACCAAAATAAACAGCAAAGAGCTAATGAAACAATCCCCTATACGCGAGACTACAGAAAGAGACACGATACAAACCTCTCTTATCGACGTCCACGCACAAGAGACTTCTCCTGGAGTGATGGCTCTTACAACCCTAGACACTCACCTAGGCATACAAACTTTGGGAAGGCCCGATCATACCACGGCACGTACTCAAACCAGCGTTACACATCCAACGGCAGGTACAGACACCAGGATCCATGCGCTAACCCCAGAACACACTACAATGATGAATTCCCAGCAGAATCACACAGTCGAAACTACAACTATGACTATGGATACCACCCCACTGCTCGCTCATTTTGAGGAAATAATAATGCTAACAAAAGACTACAACATAGACATCCTCTGTGTAAGTGAAACTTGGCTTCCTCCTACAACTGAAAATAGATATGTGAATGTCCCAGTTTAAAATATTTTGCAATGACCATGGCCGAGGGGGTGGGGTTTGTATTTATGTTAGAAATTATCTTAGTGCATCAGAAATAACCACAGGTTTAGAAAAAACTGAAGAGCTCGAAGATTTATGGATCACTGTGCAGTATCAGAAACTTCCATCTTTCATTGTAGGGTGTGTTTACCGTCACCCTAAAGCACCTACCAGTTCATTCAATCATCTGCTAGAAACATTCAGAAATATCTGTGTGCGTCATAAACCCATATACATACTTGGTGATTTTAATGATGACTTGCTCTCAGCAGATAACAAAATGAAAAGGGTGATCAACACTGTGAAGTTAACACAAATAGTGACAAAACCGACCCGCATAACCCCCAATTCTAGGACTCTTATAGATCTGATAATAACAAATAAAGTGGAAAGTATACCCTATTGGGACGTAGTTCCCTGCCCAATTGCAGACCACGAGCTGAACATTGCTATGCTAAACATAAACAAACCCAAAAGGAAGCCTCTCCTCAAGACATTCCGGTGTCTAAAAAATTACTCCCCTGATATCTTTTGTGAAACATTAATCAACAACACAAATGCACTTAATAGAATTAAATACACAGATAACGTCGATTTGCAGGTTGAGATTCTAACAAAAGTCTTTCTTGAATGCTTAGATAGTTGTGCACCCATTGTAACAAGAAAAATAACCTGCCCCTCAGCCCCCTGGCTAACTAATGACATCAAAGAGGCAATGCAAATCAGAAATCAAATACAAAAAAAGCTAAAAATGAATAGATATGATATGACTCTCCGAGAACGTTATAAAACAGAAAAGAAACGTGTCAGATCTCTCATCAGTGTAAGTAAAAAAGACTTTTACAAAAAACAATTTAATGACTCTAGACATGATACAGCAGCAACATGGAAAGTGATAAGAAGCATCATACCAAATTAAAAGAGTACTTCAGAAAGTTATGAAAATATTAAGGCGTTGAAAGACAAAGCAGAAAACTTTAATAACTATTTTGCTAACGTTGGCAAAAATACATATGAAAAAACTCAAGTAAACATCAACTCAGTGAATATGAGTAATTGCTTAAATGACAATTCTTCCAATGAAAACACAAGAGAGTACTTCAAGATAATTCCTATCGATTGTGCTACCCTAATTCTTACCATAAAGAGCCTAAGAAACTCTGGCTCTTATGGTTCAGATGGTATACCATTTCAGTTCATCAAAGATGCTCTACCCATAATTGCATCCTATATTCTAACTATTATGAACACTTCCATTGTTACTAAAAAGTTTCCTGACTCTTGGAAAATAGCACATGTAATACCTCTGCATAAAAAGGGGGACAGAGAAGATGTGACAAACTATCGTCCCATTTCCCTGCTGCCCATTTTCTCTAAAATATTAGAAAAAATTGTTGCATGCCAACTTATGTCATATTTAGAATCAAATAGACTACTAACGATTAGCCAACATGGTTTCAGACCAAAACTGCACTGCTTAAAGTTACGAATAGTATATATAATAATATAGATATGAAAAAAATATCTTTGCTAATTTTATTAGACTTATCAAAAGCCTTCGACAGTGTAAACCATGAAATTCTTTTAAGTAAATGTATTAACTTAAATATTGATCCAAGCTGGTTTAGCGAGTATCTATCTAATCGTAAACAGTCCATATGTCTTAACAACATTATCTCTGTGCCAAAAAATGTATCATTTGGTGTTCCACAGGGATCAGTACTTGGTCCTATCCTCTTCTCCATTTAAGTAAATGATCTATCTTCTTTCATTTCTGAATGTCTAGTCGTACAATATGCAGATGACACTCAACTACTCCTTAGTGGTGATATTAATAATCTCCCAGAGCTAACTTTAAGAGCAGAAAACACTCTGTCAAAAATTAAAACCTATTTCCAAGAAATTGGGCTGTTAATTAACGAAAGTAAAACACAGTGCATATTTATTGGTTCAAGGTTCCACATACCACAAATTCCAGAAAACACAACAATTAATTTTTGCAACAATATTATCACACCTAGCAAAACAGTCAAAAACCTAGGAATTCACTTTGATAACCACATGTTGTTTGATTCCCACATAGATAAAGTATGCAAAAAGGTTACAGGAACATTAATGTACTTATCACGTATAAAAGACAATTTTGAGACTACCACTCGAATAACTGTTGTTGAATCTCTAGCCCTAAGTCACATTAATTACTGCACAACTGTTTGGGGAGCTACCACTAAGACTCAGATAAACAGAATACAGAAGCTTATTAATTTTGCAGCTCGAGTTGCCCTGGGAGGAATAAGAAAATATGACCACATCACACCAGCTCTCAATAAACTTGGGTGGCTGCGGGCAGAAAATAAGGTCGCTTATGCTTTTGTATTCAAAATTTTGGACCATCATTATCCTAGCTGGCTATTTGATTTAAAAACAGTCAGGGATATAAGGGGAACCAACACAAGACAGAGCAGTGAGCTCTTTATTCACAGAACAAACACAGAAGCAGGTTCAAAGATGATCACTATCAAATGGCCAACACTCTGGAATAATATTCCAGAGCATCTTAAAAATGCATCCTCCTTCACAGCTTTCAAAGGCAAACTATATAGTTTTCTTTTGGACAAATAGTTGCTGCTCATTAAGTACTAATTATTCTCATTGTAAGGAAACAAATATGGAAATGATGCCGATAATAACGATCCTGTATCTAGTGGCATACTTACTACTTTATTATTAACATTATTGTTAACATTTTTATTACAGCATTATTATTTTCTATGAAAGCTACATTTAATTTAACTATATGTCTAACCCTCTTATTTATTTAGTTTAATTACATGTCTACTTATAAGTTACTATTAATGTTGAATAACCATTGTACAAAATGGAAATAAATGTTTTTGTTTGTTTTGTTTTTGTTTTGACTGATTGAACATACGGTACACGATCCTTTTTGTTCAAATGCATGTATCCTAGAACCATAACTAAACAAAAACTTAAGAATGCTTGAATGTGTGAAATGAAAAGAATCTCGGGATATGAGCAACTCAAAGGGGAGAGTCAAACCACCAACATTCTAAGACCAGGCTCTAATGGTCCACTTTGTTATGTACATACTGAGTAGGTACCATATTTATAACACTATTTTGTCCTTTTTATAAGTGTTGTAGTGTTATAATGATTATTACCCAAAATTTTCTATAACCATGCCGTGTGGAGGAAAAGAAAAAGATATGTTTAACTGTAACAAAAAAGCTAAAGTTGATCAAATAAGAAGGGGGTGAAATTCATATATTTTTTCTCTCTCTCTCAACCCATGTATATAAAAAATATCGACTTATGAACACTTCAGGATATGAATGGCAGTTCGAAATGTAACTCGTTTATAAGTTGGGGAGTGTCTGTACTTTATTTACAAAAATATATGCAGTACTAGTACTTTCCACGTTGTTAAGAGGCAAAACTTCAGTAATCACTGTACTTTTAAGACTAAAACTGAATAACAGTACCCACCTGGTGCATCAAATGACAATGCAGTAAAATGGATGTGCAGATGGTAAAATGATGGCTGGTAATGGATGTACACACGCTGTTTGAAGGCAGGAAGGCCATATTTCTCTTCAACGGCTGCCTGCCAAATGAAAGAATAAAAAACTGCTTTATCAATAATAATTATTAATGCTTGGCATTTTGCTTGAATACATTCCTGTTACAGGAAGCAAAAGTCTCTCCTTACTGCAAACAACAGACAAAACCCCAATAAGAAGGCTATGGTAGTCCTACAAGTGTAATTCTTTTACTGCAGTTATGGCAGCCCTGCTAGCTTTGACAGGATGAAGTTGCATGTAATAAAAAAACAATCTCAATAATAATTTTAAAACTAATACTACTGATCAGGATAAAAGTTATGAATCACTTAACAAGTAGTTAAGTTGCCTGAATGAGAGATGTTTCATGATAATTTTATACAGACAACCTAATTTAATTATTTCACATACAAAATATATTGGTCCTTATCCCCAAGACTCCTTCATAATAAGAACTTTTTTTTTTTTATGAGTGACACCGGGACAGGCAGAAACTGCTCTCATCAATAAAGGCCCGGGACGGAAAAAATACCAAGACAAAGGAAAAGAAAAAGGTTAAGGACAAGGCAGAGATGAGGTAATGTCATACAAAGGAAAACGACAGACAGGAAAAAACAGTCAAAGTACAGAGGACCCAGAGATATTGGTAATATTTAAAACCATAATATCATTTCATGCTTATACAGGTTTCCAAATGATAACCTGCATATCACTATTGACAACTTGCAGAATTGCATAATGAATATGGAGAGAATATTTTTTATACTAGTAAGAGGTATGGAATTCAAATAAAAATATTGCAATCTTATATATTTTGTAAATTAAGCTTTACAGCATACAAAGCCATTTATATTAACTTCTCTCTAACATTTTAATTTACAGAATCCCAATCCTGGGTCATCTTGCTCTATTGATTATGTTTTTAATCCTTATATAACAATTGCCTGTATTTTTTTTTTCAGAATCTCCAACAGTTTTCTTGGATTTTTGATCAGGCATGGACGACTGCAACTAAATTTAGTTTCACAACGGCCAGAATATGGCCAATCCACTTAGAATATAGTTCAGACTGTGTTCTATATAATGGAAAATACTATAGATACTGTCATCAAATCTACAGACAGAATGATAGTTACACATAATATATGAGAAGAAAAAGTTTATCCAGCAGATAAAGACTAAGTTTACAGAAAATGTAAAGAAAGGTAGGAGTGAGAATCATCGGCGTAGTTTTGCGGAGTTTTTGAGTTTTTTACTCAGTTTAGACCAAAGATGTGTTCACAAGCAGTGAAACTTACATCACACACAAAACAATCACATTGTTTCTCTATTCCATTTTGATAAAAAGTCAAATCTGGTCTGTAGCTTGATTGATCTGTTTGAACATGGCAACCCTTCTGTGATTTTAACTCCATCTCAATGTGCATATTTTGGAAGATGAAAGCCTTGAATGGGTTGAGTGAAGTTAATTAGGTGCAAGTTAAGCAGGACATATTGGAAATGGCCAGTTTAGCCCACAAACAGAATTTGTGTCCCACCCCGACATTTTAATGTTGCATATGTGCCTTTATTTTGGGAGATGATGTGCTTGGACAGGATGAAAGAAGTAGGTGTGAGTGAAGAAATACAAAATGGATATAACCAGCTGAATTAATTTGAGTGAAATAATTTATAGGCAGCTGTGAGTTGCTGCCTTCCTGTCCCACCCCACCATTTAGTTGACACATGTTCACCTAACACGTGGAGGTGAGAACAAAGTAAAAACTAAATAATTGTTTCCGAAACAAATTTTTCAGCGCCAAAATAAAAACTCAAATTATGTTTTGATTGGCTTGCTCACAAGCATACGCTTTATGGTATTTGATTAAACTCTAATGAATGTATCCTTTTGACATGATAAGATATCAAAATTAGCCGACAAAATCTCAACCAACAGTATTCTAGAAGCTCAAACTAGATCATATCTTAAGCAATATATAACACTTGTAAAACTTTCATTTAACTGAAACAGTCAAAATTTTAAGGCAGCAAATACTTACTGTGCCTTTCTCATATATATTTTTCAGCAAAGGTATATGATCTCTTCTAAGGTCTCTTATGCAAGTGATATCTCGACGATGAACTACTGCTTGCAAGTAAAGATCTTCTACCTGCTTTCCGGTCCACTTTAGGTCTGGAACAAGTATGAATCCAATTTCAGGATCTGGATCTTCATATACAATACGGTCTACTTCTGTTTTGTGTTCTAATATATTGTATATCCACTGAAATAAAATAAAAAATTGAGATTTTTTGTTCCAGAGAAGTACACTATATAGATAAACCAAACAAGTTATAGTATCACAAAAACATATAACCTATAAGAAATTTATTAAATTCAGTATATCAGATTTTCAGTAATTAGATACACAAAACAACATATGATAAAAAAGAATGCAATCGTGAATCTTGGTAAGCATGGCCAAGCCATATTTATGGATTTCCAAAAGCCAAGGCTTTCCCGGCATTACCTTACTCACGTCACAGGATCTATGTACTTTTTCTTTTAAATCATATCAGTATTATGAGTCAATTTGCAACAAGCAATACCTAGGTACACGCATCCAACCTCCTGTCCTATATACACATATAGTAGTTTTTACAGACTAAGTCCCTTATACTTGTCGGATCAGTGAAGCTTGTCTGCCTTCCCTAAGCATTATACAGTTACTCTTCTGGGTATCTGATGATACCCTTGTTCATATAAAACAAGCAAAATTGTATTAAATATGAGTAAACAAAAGGTGACAATCTAATATAACAAACTTACATTAAAAGGACTCTAAAAATGGTAATACAGACACTGCTATAACAAGAAAATAGAAGACTTGTATTTCAAAAATTGACATCATTAAACAGAGAAAACAAAAGAAAAGCAATAGCTACAGATATCTAACACATAAGCAAATTTAGTGTGCTACATAACAACGACACCCCATTTAGTATTAAATACACATTAAAGTATATAAATGGGAATTCATGAGTTCTGGAAATACCCACGATGTTACTCTGTCGTAACAGAACATGAACGAATGCAATAAAAAAAAATAGTAGATCTCTGACTTTATATACAGACAGTTTACAATTTACATGGGTATCATTTATTCTAAGTAAATTTTAAGTAGCTGGTTATACTTGGGTTAATGTATTGGATCACAAACTAATAAAAGCTACAGTCTTTTCCTGACTATTTTTGTATGGTATGGGGATCATAATATATATCTATAGTTCCATACAGTAATATATCTTCACAATAAATATATCACCATTTACATATGGAAATCTTATATTTTTGTAAGAGGCAATTTTGTATTAATTTTGCAATATGTAAGCAAATGCTGTTCTTATTTAATATACTACTTTAAATAACAAGATAAATTCAATAACATACAAGCAGACAGTAGTAAAATAGGTAATAAAACTTACACACATAAGCAAAATAAAAATTAACAACCCGTCAATTACTAGAAGATTGGAACCTTCTTGATTGAATGAAAAAAAAAAAAAAACTATCATGACGTTAACTACCGAAAGGAAAAAGAAAGAGCCTGCCCCTTAATAGCACTGATATTATGCATAGATAGATGACCTCACAGAATACTTCTGGTAATGGAAATCTTAATGGCCCAAGGACAATATACAATAAAAAATTTTATAGCTAATATCAATATTTGAAAGGTTAAAGAAACACTACCTGCTTGCTTAATGCAGCTGATTCTATGTATGGCTTGGTGACTTCAAAAAACAGTTCTGGGGTTTCATTTACAATAGAACAGGGCTGCTTGTCAAACCTGAGAAGGTGCTTCTCTTCTGCAGGATATATTATAGTTGCTTTCAGCTCTGTTGGATGTAGAGAAAGTATATTACATCCTTTGAAAAACCAATATAATACTTTTAATGTACATTAAATATAGCCATGTAATGGCAAGCATAGCAATAAACTATAGACCAATGATTTCAATCATCCCTGAGAAAAGTAACTTGTTAATTAATGGATTATTGTTATCATTATTATTATTAAAAACCAGTAAAAAGCCCAGCTGGGAAAAGTCATTTACTGTAAATCAAATACTAGCACCAGAGACCCCTATTTTGGTGAGGAAAAGGAAAAAAAATATTATATTTACCTTAAGTTATTCATACTGTGAATAGCATTTTAAAAATAACACCTATACTATTAATTAATCCTCAGTATACTCTTCAAAGCATTATTAAGTCCTGTGGGCTTGCATTATAATTGCCTTTAAATTGCACAAGTTTGCAAAAGAAAAAACAACGAAACTGCACTACAAATAACCAAAAAAATAAAAGAGCAACAAATGAATAAGAAAAATAATATAGTGTATAAACTTATATATATTTACATACCATTTAATGCAGGAGGTAGTAGAGCTATTTTGTTGTAATAAATATCATTCTCAAACATATCTTGCAACTTTGTTTCTCCACTCAGCAAATCATTCAACTTTTCACCGCTAAAAGGCACTTTCTGTGAAGCAAACATCATTATGACAAAATAAATAATTCACCTTAGATGAGAACAACAACGGCCTCTTATCTTTTTCCCTTATATTGAGAAATTTCTTCATTTTCCTTTAAATAACTGCTGATATATCAATACCAATTAAAGTTTTGTCATATTTTTCTACCAATAACTATACTTAGGACCAGAAGCCACCTCCTTTGGCATAATTGAGCAATATTACTGTATCAATAACTTAATTATGAATCATTCAGTTTTGTTCAGTCCATCTTATTTGAAAAGCGGCTTATTTTACATGTAAAAAGCTCAATAATATCTCCTCATTTTAAAAGGTGCCAACAGTATACAGAAAAAGAGTAAGAAACATGAGTACCGGACTGAGAAAAGTTATATTCAGTATTCCTATACTGAGACAAGATGAACATTACCTGTAAAGTCACAACAGCCATTCCCTCTTTTCCTCTTATTTGTGCCTGAAAAGACACAGTTTTATAATCTTCATTGTTATTCAAAATACGGACAACTTCAAAGTTCTCAAAAGATGTGAAGTGGGGTTTTTCAGTGCTTGTTTCTTCTTTCTGAACACCATTCTCCTCTGTATCTACCTGAGTGTCTATATCGTCTGTGCGCATCCTCTTACAAGGAGGAAGGGAATCATTCTCTGACACAAATTCTGTCATTTTCCTGAAAAGAGGCACTGTACAGTACTTTGAAATTATACAGTACTCTGTGCTCTATTAATGCAATAAAATAAAATTCATACAACAGCAATGCCAAATTTATACTGAGTATTGGTACAAAGACTTCTGGTCAAATGAGTTGGTATTATAACTGATATGGATATTATTACTATAGATCACAGAAATTAGAGAACTTTAGGATATAGAATACTGCACTTTAGAACAATAGTAACTATTGTATGCATAATATCAATAACATATATTCTGAAAGTGGGAGGTAGTAAACACAAATCTCACTTATTCTGAGATTACAAAAATGTTGTCAGTGTATTAGCAGTCATATGAGAGAGTAATATCTTGGAGGGAAGAGTTTGCTTTATGAATTCTCCTTACTTCTTTATTTACCAATTTTCACAGAATTAGGTATTTTATTGAAGGCTAAGCAAACTCCACTGAACAGGAATTTTCGCTTTATAAAGGTTACTTTACATATATGTACTAATATATATATGCTCCTACTTATGAACGAGTTAGGTTCCAGAAATCCGTTCGTAAGTAGAATTGTTCATAAGTTGTTTTGGTAATAAATAAGTACTGTACAGAACATACCTATGCAGTACTGTTCAGTACTTAGGTTAAAGACACTTAACTGCTACATAAAACATAAAGTATACAGTATCAATGAATTTTAGTACACTAATAATACAGTACAGTAATATATACATTAATACATGGGTAGATAATGGGTAGATTATTTGTTCATATCTGCGAATGTTCGTAACTCGTTTGTAAGTATGGGGACATCTGTATGTTATATATGTTTATATATATACTGAAGCTCCCCTACTTGCGACAATTGAGTTGCAAACAGTCACAGATACGAACAAAATCCTACCCATTATCTACCCATGTATTAATGTATGTATTACCATAGTATACTGTATTATCACAATATTATTATTGTATTAATATTCATTAATACTGTATACTTTATATCTAATCTAGTAGTGAAGTGTCTTTAGCCTATGTACTGAAGGGTAGTGCATATGTATGTACTGTACAGTGATTTTTTTTACCCATACACAATTTGCAAATAATTCAACTTACGAACCGACTTCTGGAACCTAACTTGTTCGTAAGTTGGGGAGTGTATATATATATATATATATATATATATATATATATATATATATATATATATATATAGTGTGTGTATATATATACAGAAGTGTCCCAACACACGAACACCTGTTCCCATAAACAAATCAACCCAAGAACAAATTTTCGAACAAGTTTTGACCTCTTATCACAAACAAAAACCAACCCACAAACATGCATGTGTCAGCCAGGCAACAACGTTTCCCAATCGCCCGCTCACAGTTCTGCGTTGGTACCCGCGCTGTGTAGCTTGTTCACGATCTGATCGTAGTTCTTGATTTATTTTCAATTGTTTTGCTTTCAAGCTAACCCTTATTATGGCTCCTAAGAAAGTTAAAAGTGTTAGTGACAGTGGCATCAAACACCTCTAGATGCATAACAGTGGAAATGAAGAAAGAAATAAGGGGACTCTCCTTCAAAAAATTAGTCCCCCTCCTCCTCCTCCTCCTCCACCACCCTCCATGTATGCCAGCAACAATCATCCACAAAGGTAAATACAGTACTGTTTCTTACCTACAATAAATGTTTCTTACCTATTTGTTATTAATGGGAGAATGAGACAACTTGTTCTAAGCGTTGGACTTTCTTTTTATACAGGGTATCAAATAGTGTATTCAATTGAATATGTACATGTTTTATTTAAGTAGAATAGAATTCCTTTCTATTATTAATGTACTATTCCTTTTACAGACAATATACTTTTTTTTTTTTTTATGATTGTGACACCAGGACGGGCCAAAAAAAATTATAAAATAAAACAGCCCTCATCGGGCCTGGGCAGGAAGAATACATAAAGTAAAGAGAAACAGAGATGGAGAGTGTAATGACATAAGCTGTATTATAGTTCATGTTGTTTCCTTTTTTTTATGATTGTGACACCAGGACGGGCCAAAAAATTAAAATAAAATAAAATAGCCCCAACCGAGCCTGGGCACGAAGAATACAATAAGTAAAAGGTAACAGAGATGGAAAGTGTGATGACTTGTCAGAAGTGAAGGGATAATAAGAGGTGTGTAATGAATATACTATGCTCATTAGAAAAATTTTCAAATGAATATTTGTTGTGACTAGGAAGGGGTTAATTGAATTTACCTGCTCTTCAATGGGAAAAATTATTCCAACACACAAACAGGTTTTAGGAACAGATTAAATTCGCAGGTTGGGGGCACTACTGTGTATATATATATATATATATATATATATATATATATATATATATATATATATATATATATATATATATATATATATATATATATATATATATATATATTATTTTTTTTTATGCTACAATATCCCATCATATTGAGAAAAGTTGTCACATATTTTAGGGGGAAAATTTTCTATTGCAATATAGTTAGGGGATGCTGGCGAAGCTCCAATCCCGTAATATTATATTGTCTTTTGCCTTTAACACATTTACACCTGGGAGGGCTTTTCTCTCCCCCCAAAATCATATATATCCCGTTCCATTTCCTATCACAAGCAGAACCATATGAAATTGAAAATCTTTCCCCCTGCCACTAAGAATTCATAAAATTTATTTTGTTGGCAGGTTATTTATGTTTTGCTCCAATAATTAAACTGATTTTCCTCTCAACATACGTATTTTATATGTAGGTTCTCATAAAAAAAAAATTCTTCATACATCATTTGGGTACTAAAACATCAATATTCATGGACATTTATGGGGGAATCCATTCATGGTCTTTATATATATATATATATATATATATATATATATATATATATATATATATATATATATATATATATATATATATTTTTTTTTTTTTTTTTTTTTTTTTTTTGTGACACCAGGACAGGCCAAAAAAAAAAAATAAGTAAATCTACCCTCATCAAGCCTGGGCACGAAGAAAACAAAAAGAGAAACAGAGATGGGGAGTGTTGTGACTTGTCAGATGTGAAGGGATAATAATACATGTGTAACGAATATCCAAGATATTCGGTGTTGATGTAGGCATAGAAAGAGGACTGTAACTGAAGGAAGACTTAACATCGAACTGTCCAGGACAGTCTTAGTGAAGTCCACAAGACCCTTCAGCTGTAGTACTGCAACGGGCGGTTGGTGCCATGGGCCAACATATTACATGGTATAAAAAAAAAAATGGAAATAACTACAATAAAAGCATACCAAAAAGTCAATTTAAACTATGTGTATTGCCACCCATTTTCACTTATTGGTCAGAGTCAATATTAGTTGCAGTACATATGGTTATTGCAGGAGGTAGGGAAGCCACATGAGGGTCTCCTATGGTGTACCAACAGTGCACATTGGGCCTAGACGTATTTTTTCTCTCTCACGTGCCCAAAAACAGAACACTGGTAATGACTTTATGAGAATCTAAGACTGGCCACAGAACCTACGGTAAATCAAACCTTCTAAATTATACAAAGAATCCAAAAACAAAATTGGAGGACGACCCTTACCTGTATCCCAAACAAGGGGCTTAACGCCGCTTCAGGAAAATACATAAAAACAACAGACAAACATTTTATCACTCTATATCCATATATAATAACACTTCATTACTCATACACACGTTGACATTTACGATCATTCTCAATTTTTATATAAAATTAACTCGCCTCTCACCACCGGTAAAAACTCGGATCCTGTTTAGGCCGTAATTTAGACGTTATAACAAGAAAATCAAACTGTATAAATACTGGCGTGCGAGATCCCCGTATTAGTCTATATATGTGTGGTGATGCGTAATTTTTAATTACTATTGAATATCCAATATACAAATGGGCACTTTTACCCCAATACGAAAGTTTGATCACAAAGCTGTATGTTTATTGTTGTTCATAGGAAGGTAGCGAGCGAGCATCTAGAACCAGGTTCCAATGTACGTTACTCACAAAAGAACCATAATTTCTGCCCCTAAGGTTGTTATTCACAAAATAAACTATCATCTATAGTAATCAAAATTTATATAGGAAATATATCTTGCCAAATTGTATAATGTCTACCTAGCGTTGGCATTTCCAAATATCTGTGTCTTCCATATATATTTGTATTAATATTGACGTATCTGTCTTCGCTTAACCATTTAATGCGTGGTATAGATGAGGAGAATTAATTAAGATATAAAAGCAAGTGTTGGCATTATTCACTACGGCAATTAATATAACAGTACTAACAATGGCGTACCTGTTTTTTTTTTTATGATATTCCCACTTTTCTTTTTCTTTGATGTTCTCCCTTTAGGGTGAGCTATTCCCACTACTTCTACTTCAACTGCAGCTACAACCAGCGTTGTTACAAATATCTTGCAGTGGAGGACTCTTTGTGCTATAGTCTTTCATTATTATTATTATTATTATTATTATTATTATTATTATTATTATTATTATTATTGTCGTTGTATTATCAAAACATACGAAATAACATTAACTATTATAAAATTTGTTCTTCTGACAGTAAACATATTTCAGTCAGTGTATAACGCTAATTTTAAGAGAGAGAGAGAGGTGTAAACCATGAAGGAATTATTCCATCACAGATCTAGCACATTTTAGGAGGTGCTCAGGTATCATGCAGAGTTAGTTGTATCTTGCATAAAACAGACGCTACATTTCACGCTTTTTTCTTTTTACAATTTGTGGCAGGTTGTTTTAGAAATGCTGCTACATATTAAACTTGGTACCACTGCCATACACTGAAATATCAACTGAGATACAAGACAGTGATGATTAATTGATGATGATATTCTTCCTTAAGGGTGACCGGACCTTCCCATTTTGGCCTGCAGGTGGGGTTGTACAGTCTGTAAAGATAGTAGAAAACATTAGTGTTCAGCTGATGATTATTAGTTTATATCAAACCAATATTCTTTAAGTGGCTCTGGATAGGTTGAGAAATTGGTACTCACCCTCATGAACTCCTGTTTTGGTGGTGAATGAGAGTTATTACATAGTTATTTTGGTGGAGGGTATTGACTGATGGTATTCAGTAGACTGTCCATGTAGTTGTTGTTGCTAGTCTGATTATGGAGATAGCAACATGAAGGGTATTTGGATCTATGCTGGATGTTGCGGGAGCACCAGTTTTCCGTCAAATTTATGAAAAGGCATCGCATTTGAGAATGTAGTGGAGCAGTGGATGTGATGATGCTATGTGACAGAAGGTGCACTCCCTGATGATATCCTCCACTATTCGCCAGAAGCACTTGCACTTGCACACGAGTCTCAGATGGTACACATTGACCGTCGTGCTTCGTCGAAGGTTCTTAGGCAGGGTGATTCGCAGAAGATTGGTGGTGGCTTTGCACCACCAGGTGGAGGGGGGGCCAGTGTCCATGCTCAGGTTGTGTCTAGTTATTAAGACGTTAAGGAGTGACTTGGTGTCTTTAGTTTTTATCTTTTAAATCCCAGGAGGCAGAGATATTTGGATTTCTGCTCTAAGAGTTTCTTGTTTGGCGGTTTGATTGGCTTCCTCATTTCCCTTGATGCCGATGTGGCTTGGAATCCAGGCAAGAGTGATGACTTTTCCAAGGCTGATTTTCCTGTGGTAGTGGCTGAGAATGGTGGTGATGGTGCATACATTGTCTCTGAGGAGTGGCTTCTTGATGGCCTGTAAGGTGCCTTTAGAGTCAGAGAGAATTAGGGCATGCTCAGCTCCTTGCTGGGTGAAGAAATTGAGGGTGTTGGCTGTTGCAACAAGCTCAGTACTGGAGCGATGAGCAGGAGTTTGACAGTCTCCAGGATTGAGCGTGGTTTCTGGTGCTGAAGGCGGCAGCTGAGGCTCCAGTTTCTTGATTTACAGGGTCATCAGTGTAGAAGACTTGGAGTTTGGCCTGCACAAGCTCTGAATTTTGTCCATGTATATGTATTTAAGGACAAGCAGGTTTACTAAGCTTTTAGCGGTTGTCAGGGAGCTTGATCTTTATGTCGAGTGGTTGGTCGTTCCATGGGGGTGGGCATTGGTATTCAGGAAGCGGAGTGTCCTGTATCTTGGCTAGGATGTCCTCCCTGACTGGCAGTGCTTGCAGGCCAGCACAGACCTTGGCTGCCCTGGTTTTAGGATGGTGGTCGGGGTGGCGATTGAGGGCTAGCCTTAGATTTGTGCCAGCAAGGCAGGTATGTTGGGCAGTGGTGGTTTTGGCCACAAAGAGGGTTAGTTTTTGCTGAGCTCAAAGTTTGAGTGGCATGAGGCTGGATTCCAGCTGGATGTTTTCTCTCTTGGTCCACATGGGGGCTCCTAGCATGGTGCACATGGCGTTATTCTGGATGACTTCTAACTTGTCCCATTGTTGGTCTTTTAGAAGACAGAGTGTGGGACAAGCATAGTCTTTGAGGCTGCATATGGGTTGTACAAAGAAGGTTTTGAGGACATTGAAGGATGCACTGTCATAGAGGCCCAACATCCGACGTAGGACCGCTTGTCGCTGGCTGCATTTGTCTCGCAAGTGTTGAATTTTGAGTCTAAAGGCTAGTCTGCCGTCGATGTGTACACCTAGGTATTGCTGCTTGGCAACCCAGTCCACAGGCTCGTTACCTATGACCAGACTACTGTCTGGTCTCCACTGGTGGATGGGGAGGGCCTTGGTCTTGCAGGCATTGATTTTAACTCTGAAGGAGATGGAGGCTTGGTGAATCTTGGTGAGGCAGTGCTGGGTCTTGTTGGAGCTTCTGTTGCATATTGTGGCGAGGGCAAAGTCGTCTGCATAATTGAAGAGTTTGGCTCCATGTGGTGGTGCAATATCCATGAGTTTTTCCATGAAACAATTAAAGAAGAAGGGGCTAAGGAATCCACCTTGGGGGGTCCCATTATCGTGGTTTTTGTAGGTGGAGTAGTGCCCGTCTACCTTGACTCATGCACTACGGTTTAGAAGACTCTGCTTGATCCATAGGAGATGGTTTCCTTTGATCTGCTTTGCGACCAGAGCTGAGACAATCGCTGGCGCATTGTCTAGTTCAAAGGCCTTCTCTAGGTCTAGGAAAACGATGTATCCACGGCAGTTGTTGATATATGATAGCATGGAGGCTATGCATTCAGAGGTGCCTAAACCTGGCTGGTAGGCAAACATGTTTTCTGTGAAGGGTGGGTAATTCCAGCGAGCTCTGATGAGTACCATCTATTCTGATGTCTTGCTTAGGCAGCTTAGGAGGGAGATGGGGCGAGGGTTGTCAGGGTCCTGTGGTTTCGGGATGGGCTGAATGTCTGCTCTTTTCCATGAGGCTGTTGTGATGCTTCGTGTGTATGTTGAATTGATCAGAGGACTTAAACTTACAAGTGTGATGTAAAGGCAAAATAAGCATGAATAAATCCTGAAGTGAGGGAACTTTTAGAAAAGGAAAAGATGTATCAATTCTTAGTTGGTGAGGCAAGGTGTTATTTAGACTTAAGGTGGAGGCTACAAGACAACACAAAATCCAACCCATAATCCCACTAGGAAACAGTTGGAGAGGTAGAGGAAACCAGTTTAAACCATTGGACCGGAGAGAATTTAGAGCCAGAAACAATTCAAATGATTAGATTATCTGCCCTAACTGCTCAGAGATAGTTAATGAAACAGATAAGTCATGTGCAAGTCTGTGCGATATGGTTTCATTGTTCATGCCAAGGTGTCACAGACAGACTGTATGAAGCCTTACAGGAGGAGTATGCAAATGACCAAGTTACATGGAACTTTGGATATTGCAGCAGTGGATTAAAAACCCTAATGGGCTATAGCAAAATATAATCACAAAACTGGTTCAGGTGGAGGAAAGAATCTAAGGAGTTGAAGAAAGAGTTGCAGCTATTCAGTCAAAATACAGTCACCCCACAATGGAAGAGATTAAAGAATTAGTTGAAACTCAGGTTGCTGCACATATTGAATAATACACAGAAATGTAAGCTCGGAAATTCAATCTGATTTTAAAAAAGCCGCTTAACATTTGCAAGGTACCAATGAAGATAAACGGAAAGAAGATCATAAGAAAATTAGGCAGATCATCTACGAAACAGGTGTCACAAAAGTAGATATATCCAAAATGCAGCAACTTGATCCAGTAGGGAATAAAAGAAGATTAACAAAAGTGACACTTAAGACGGTGACCCAAAAATGTTATAATACTTCAGAAAGCTCTCAACCTGAGAAAATCAACTGACACCACAGCAATGAATGTCTTCATCACATCTGATCTCTCCAAAAATGCCATAGAAGAAAACAGGAAGCTGGGCCAAGAACTGGAAACAAGAATTGACTGAGGAGAGACTAACTTCAAGATAATTCTTGGCAAAATCGAAAAGAATCCTTGGACATTAACTCCATGGGTGGAGAGTTGCAGGAGTCTTTTCGAGGGACCAGACAAGTATCAGATACCTGGCCACTCAGAAGCTCATCATACTCATGATTTTAAGTACTTGCAATCATATGTATATATGTTGGATGAGGTTTTTAATCAAATAAATGTGAATATTGATGCTGTAACTACCAACGAAAGTCAGTCTCTTCGTTATCCAGTTGATTACAATGATAGTAAGTGCAGCTCACTTATGTCTGAATCAGATGAATTAGATGAAGAGGTTGTAAACCCCATAGTCTGATACCTTGATTATGGTATTATCTACATAAGGTCATCTATTTCATCTTCTGAATATTAATTTATTTGAATGCAATCCATAGATTGCTGCAATAGCTGAGGCCATTCCTAAAAACTACAGTTTGGCCTTTTTACCTGAGTCCCTACAGGACTTCCAGATCCAAGGCTACAACTTATTTTCTGGTTGCTTACCTAAGAAAGGAATACTATATGTAAGGGAAGATATTAAAGCAATTAGAGAGGACTAATTGTGCAAACTAGACTAATCAAAGCACTTGTGGTGTATCATTCGTATACCAGAAAACTAGGATTTACTATTGGGAGTAGTCTAAAGGTCTCTGTGTGAATTGTTTTTCTCAGGGACACAATGCTAAAGATTGTTCAAGAAATTTTATCTGTAATGTTGAAGGTTGTGGAAGGAAACACAGCAAGTATCTTCATCTCCCGAGTAAGGAAGCAGATGATGTTGCTTATGTACAGGAAGCACCAACATACACTCCTACATCAGAATCATGGATGCCAGTAGCAGCAACACAGTTTACTAACTACACACCACTGAATACTTTTATCGACCCCAGAGTGAGTGACTTCACCTGCCGACAAGATGATAGGCTTGCTCTTCCTATAGTGCCAGCAAGAGTCAGATGCTTGGATACGAATATTGTTGTTGCTACATATGCACTGTTGGACCCAGGAACAAATACTACATATTGCACAGAAGAATTATGTGAAAAGTTAGGAACCAGAGGTGTGACTCATCAATTGGAACTCACTACTATTGCACAGACAAGAATGCCCATGAATTCAACTGTTATTACTCTTCTTGGATCTGATCTTGATGACACACATTAACCTTTTTGTATACAAGAAGTAGCTGTTAGGCCAACATTGAATTTAGACTTGTCTGGCTTGTCAAGTCAACTTGATATTGAAAGATGGTCAAACCTGAAGAACCTAAGTTACTTGAGTTGGAGGTAGATCAGGTTCACCTGCTAGTAGGGCAGGATTGTGCTGATCTCTTGCTACCTGATGAAGTAAAGAAGGGACAACCAGGTGAGCAATTTGCCATTCATCCACCATTAGGCTGGGCCATTAATGGTCCTATTGACCCTTTTAAGCCCACAGTGAGATCTTCTCATTTTGTACACACTACTTCAGTGATGAAGTAGGATCTGTTTAAGTTAAGGGACCTGGAAGGAGTCAAGTGTGAAACACCAGTTAAGTCTCAGAGTGACTTAAAAGTTTTAGAAGTCTGGGATCAGAACCAGTCTTTAATAAATGGTCACTATGCATGAATATTCCTTTTAAGGCAGAAAGACCTTGCCTACCTGACAACCGTGCTCTGGCGGAACGACGTTTACAGATGTTGGGAAAGCAATTGAATAAAGATAGAAATTTGAAAGAAAGATACACAAAAGAAATTCATGAACTTTTAGAAAAAGGTCATGCTAAATTGGTGCCACTGGAAGACATGAGTAGAGCTGATGGCAAAGTATGGTACTTGCCACATCACCCAGTATTCAATCCTAAGAAACCTAAGAAGACTAGAATTGTATTTGATTGTGCTGCAAAGTTTGAAAATTCATCACCATATGACCATGTATGGCAAGACCTGACCTGGCAAATAAGTTAATAGCAGTCTTATTGAGATTTAGACAGGGAGCCGTTGCTTTCACAGCTGATATGGAGGCAATGTTTTTGCAAGTGAGAGTTCCTCTAGAGGATCAAGATGTGCTGCATTTCTTGTGGTTTCAGGGAGATGATACAGAAGGTAAGGCTATGACATATTGCATGACTTCACACCTTCTTGGAGGGGTTTGGAGTTCTAGCTGTGCAAACTTTGCACTTTAGCAAGTTACCAGGGAATTTAAGAAAGAATTTCCCAGGCAGTGTTGGACACTATTCTTCATAAATTTTATGTCAATGACAGCTTGAAATCTGTGAAGACATTGGAGACTGCAGTCCTTCTCACAAGTCAAGTGAAGCAGCTCTTGGCCAAGAGAGGTTTTTGTCTAACAAAGTTTGTTTCTAACTCACCAGAGTTAATGACCAGTATACCTAGAGACAGATGGGAAAAATCACTCTCCACCCTGGATGTCAGCATGGAAAAGCTGCCCACAGAGTGTGCACTTGGTATGCTGTGGGACATTGAGTCTGACTGTTTCAGGTTAGACATACAGGTATGAGATAAACCAAGAACAAAAAGAGGAGTACTTAGCACACTCAGCACAGTGTATGATCCCTTAGGATATGTGAGTCCATTTGTGCTACAGGTAAGAAGGCTACTCCAGCAATTGTGCAGGCTGGAAAAAGGATGGGATGAGTCCTTGCCAAGGGACTTGGAGGAAAATGGGGCCGGTGGCTGAATGACTTGCCTATCATTGGGGAGTTCAGTATTCCTCGATGTGTTGTACTGAAGGACAAACTTGTAAGGACAGCCCAGTTACATCATTTTTTTGATGGTTCAGAGTATGGTTATGGGGCTGTTTCATATTTATTGACTGTTTTTGAGGATCAAACTATCTCTGTTTATCCCATGATGGCAAAGTCTAGACATGCACCCTTAAAGGGTTCCACCATCCCACGTTTAGAGTTGGCTGGGGTACTAGAAGCAGTTAGATTAGACAAACTTCTACGAGAAGTGTTGGAAATAATATTAGAAGAATCCATTTTTTGGACAGATAGCACTATTACGTTATGGTATTTACAGAGTACAGTAAAGAGGTTTCAAACTTACGTTACCAATAGAGTGGCAAAGACTTTGGATCATACCACACCAACACAGTTGAGATATGTATCCACTACTGAGTATCCTGGAGATGATGCATCCAGAGGGATGACAGCATGTGAACTTGTTAGCAATGAACATTGGATAAAGGGACCTATTTTCAGTAGTACCCTGTGGTGGCGGGCAAAACATAAAAAAAATAGCCCCAACGTATTCCCTGGGTGTTGTAAGAGGCGACTAAAAGTGAATGGAACGAGGGGACTGGGAATCCCCCCTTGTGTTAACCTCCTGTGAGACGTCAAAGAAGAAGGGGAGTAGAGGGGTGAGTAACATCTCCCCAAACTCTAGTTTTGGGGTGTCTAAATGTGCATGGTTATAGTATGAGAGAGAGCAAAAGATGTGAGATTGGATATATGTTTGGTAGGAGGAGGATGAATGCATTAGCATTGTGTGAGACGAAGATGAAAGGAAAATGAGAAATGGCATTTGGTGAGGTGACAAGCAGGGTGTCTGGGTGTGAAAGGGGGAGAGCGAGAGAAGGTGTGGCATTATTGCTGAGTGAATAAAGGGTAAATAAAGTAGTGGAATTGAAAGAAGTGTCATCGAGGCTGATGTGGGCGAGGATTAGGATGGGTAGGGAATGTTGGGCTTTTGTTAGTTCGTATGGGCCAGGATGTGAGAGAAGTGAGGAAGAGAGGGATGAATTCTGGAATGAGTTAACTAGATGTGTGGATGGTCTTAGTAGAAGGAACTATGTAGTTGTGCTGGGTGACTTGAATGCCAGAGTGGGTGATGGAGAGGTAGAAGGTGTTGTAGGAAAGTATGGGATACCAGGTGGGAATGAGAGTGGCAAGAAACTGTTATATATGTATGTGGAGCAAGAGTTGGTGATAGGTAATAGTTTTTTCGGGAAGAAGTTAATAAGTATACATGGATGAGAGTGGCAAATGGAAGAGTGAAGGAAAGAGCATTGATGGATTATGTGTTGGTAGCAAAGAGAATGATTGGTAGAGTAAAATATGTGCATGCATTTTGGGGTGTGGCTGCTGGGATGTCTGATCATTTTTTGGTTGAAGCAAAAGTGGTAGTAGCAAAAGAGTGGGGAAATAGAGTGGGGGGTTGTAGAAGGGAAGTGGTGAAGGTGGAAGAGTTGAAAGAGCCAGAGAAGAGACAGGAATATCAAGACAGGTAAAAAGTGGCATATGACAGGGTGAAAGAAAGAGAAGTTGGGGAGTTAGAGGAGGAATGGGGGTTGATGAAAAAAGGTTTTGTGGGACATGCAAGTGATGTGTGTGAAAAGAGGTTTGTTGGAGGTGGCATGAGGAGGGGCAGCAAAGTGTTGAAATGAATTGGTGAAAATGAAGGTGGAAGAGAAAAAGAGGGCTTTTGAGGAATGGCTGCAGTGTAACAGTAGGGAGAAGTACGAAAGATATAGAGAGAAAAATGTGGAAACCAAGCGGAAGGTATAGGAAGAGAAGAGGTTGGCAAATGTTAGGTGGGGACAGGATTTTATTAGGTTATATGAGGAGAATAAAAAGAAGTTTTGGAAAGAAGTGAAGAGAGTAAGGAAGGGTGGATCGAGGATGGAAGTGACAGTGAAAGATGCGAATAGACATATGTTAAGAGGGAAAATGATGGGAAGAATATTTTGAGTGCGTGCTGAATGTTGTTAAGATAGAGAGCCAGCTATAGTGGCAGTATGGGGTGTTCAAGTGCCAGTAATGGGAGATGAAAATGAGAGAGAGATTACAAAAGAGGAGGTGAAAAGGGCATTGGATGAAACGATAGCAGGTAAAGCACCTGGAATGGATGGTGTGAGAGCGGAGATGTTGAAAGAAGGGGTGTGATTACATTAGAATGGTTAGTGAGAGTGTTTAATATATGTTTTATATTGTCAATGGTGCCAGTGGAATAGGTGATTGCTTGTATAGTGCCCCTATACAAAGGTAAGGGGGATGTGTATGAATGCAGTAATTTTAGGGGTATAAGTTTGTTGAGTGTGGTAGGAAAAGTATATGGTAGGGTACTGATTAATAGGATTAGGGATAAGACAGAAAATGTGATTGCGGAAGTGCATAGTGCTTTTAGGAGAGGTAGAGGCTGTATAGATCAGATTTTTATAGTTAGGCAGCTATGTGAGAAATATTTAGCAAAGGATAAGGATGTGTATTTTGCATTTTTGGATATGGAGAAAGCATATTATAGAGTTGATAGAGAGGCAATGTGGAATGTTTTGAGGTTATACGGAATTGATGATAAGCTGTTGCAAGCAGTGAAGAGTTTGTATGAGGGCAGTAGAGCTTGTGTTAGGGTAGGGAATGAAGTGAGTGAGTGTGGGACTGAGATAGGGATGTGTGATGTCACCATGGTTGTTAAATTTGTATATTGATGGAGTCGTAAGAGAGGTGAATGAGCGGGTGCGTGATCGTGGTTTGAGAATGGTAGATAGGGATGGTAACGAGTGAGAGCAGAATCAGTTGCTGTTCGCAGATGATACTGTGGTGGGTGGCAGATTCAGAGGAGAAGCTGTGTCAGTTAGTGTTGGAATTTAGAATGGTGTGTGAGAGAAGGAAGTTGCGAGTGAATGTGGGAAAGAGTAAGGTTATGAGGTGTACAAGATATGAGGATGGTGTTGGATTGAATGTTATGCTGAATGGAGAGACACTTGAGGAAGTTGATTAGTTTAAGTATTTAGGCTCGGTTATAGCTGCAAATGGTGGAGTGGAAGTAGCTGTGTGTCACAGAGTGAATGAAGGATGTAAAGTGTTGGGTGCTTTGAAAGGAGTGATGAAGAAAAGAGGGTTGGAAATGAATGTTAAGTAAGTTTTGCTTGAGAAAGTGGTTGTGCCAACTGTGATGTATGGATCTGAGTTATGGGATATGAAAGTGAGTGAGAGACGGAAACTTAATGTGATTACCTAATTGTGTTTACGGGAAAGAGCCCAAAGCTCGTATCTTCCCGTCTCCTGATCGGTTCCATTTTATACTTAGTGATACTTATCATACCTGTCCTTAAAACTATGGATTGAGATAGCATTAACTACCTCCTCGCTTAGCCAATTCCAATTATCAACTACTCTTACACTGAAGAAGTATTTCCTTACATCCTGCGAAGAAGTTTTCTTACGAAGCTTCAAACTATGACCTCTAGTTCTAGAGCCAGCCATATCAAAATATCGATCCCTATCCACTCTATCATAACCATGAAGGAATTTAAAGACTGTCACCATATCCCCCCCTCACTCTTCTAGTTTCGAGTGATGGTAAGTCTAATTCCCTCAGCCTCTCATCATAACTGAGATTGCGTATTTCTGGCACCAGTTTCGTGGCATGTCTTTGAACTTTTTCAAGCTTAGCTATGTGCTTTTTCAAGTGCGGATTCCAAAAGGGGGCTGCATATTCGCGTTTTGGCCTCACATAGGTTACATAAATATTTCTGAACATTTCCTTGTCCATGTGCCTGAAGGCTACCCTTACATTTAATAAGAATGCATATGCTACCCTTACTATGCCATTTATATGTATTTCTGGAGACAAATCTGCCAGTATGTTTACTCCTAGATCTCTCTCATTTTCTGTCTCTTGAAGTTGTACTCCAGCCACCGAGTAGTCAAGCTTGGGCCTTCTTGCACTTGTACCCATTCTCAATACCTTACATTTTGAAGTATTGAATTTCATTAGCCACTTTTCTGACCACTCATGCAGATTATTTAGATCCTCCTGAAGTTCTCTACCATTGTTCTCGTTTTTTACTTTCTTCACAATCTTTGCATCATCTGCAAACATATTCATGAATGAATTTACAGACTCTGGTAGGTCATTTACATATACAAGGAACAAAAGTGGCCCTAAAACTGAACCCTGTGGAACTCCACTACTAACTCTTCTCCATTCAGACACTGAGTGTCTTACTCTAACCCTCTGTTCCCTTCCTTCTAAGTAAGTTTTTATCCATTCCAAAACATTTCCACCTATTCTAACCATTGATTGCAGCTTCCTAATAAGTCTCCCATGTGGAACAGTGTCAAACGCTTTCTGGAAGTCTAGGAATATGCAATCTGCCCAGCCCTCTCTTTCCTGTAAGATTTGGCTTACCTCATCATAAAATTCTAATAAGTTTGTTACTGTTGATCTACCTTCTCTGAAGCCATGTTGCCTCGCTGACAAAAAGTTGAAGGATTCCAAGTGAAGAGAGATATGTTTCCTTAATAGTTTCTCCATAACTTTGCAAACTATGCTGGTCAAGGAAACAGGTCTATAGTTCAGAGCCTTATCCCTCCTTCCCTTTTTGAAAATAGGTATCACATTTGCTTGTTTCCAGCATCTTGGAATCTCCCCCGACTCCAGTGACTCCTTAAATATGATACTTAGTGCCACTGATATTGTGTTTGCGCATTTTTTAAGCACATGAGGGGATATGTCATCGGGACCTGTAGCTTTATGAACATCTAAATCCATCAGCGCTTTGCATACCTCTGTGGCTGTAAGGTTGATGTTCTCTAATACCGGCCCTTGAGCTTCTATCACTGCAATCTGAGGGGGTGGGGTATTTTCTACTGTAAATACTGACTGAAACTCCTTGTTCAATTCTTTGCAGATCTCTTCATCCGTCTCAGTGATGCTTCCATCCGCTCTCTTTAGCCTTAAAACCTGTTCTTTTACCTTCAGTTTTCCTCTGATAAAGCTGTGGAAAAGCTTGGGATTTTCCTTAGCCTTCCAGGTGATGTCCCTCTCATAATCTCTCTCTGCCTCTCTCCTTTTACTTAGGTAGTCATTTCTTGCTCTTTTGTAGGTTTGCCAGGCATTTATGTTTTTTCTCCTCCTATACCTTTTCCAGCATTTGTCTCTCCACTCCTTAGCTCTTTTACACCCATTATCGAACCATTTCTCTCTGGCATGAATTACACCTACTTTGGTGACAGGTATGCAGCAATCTACTATCTTCCCATATTTCTCACAAAAGATGTCATACATTTCTTGTACAGATTTGTTGTAAAATAAGGTTCTCCAGTCAATAACTGCAAAAAGCTCATTCATTTTGATGTAATCTCCTTTCGGATAGTTCCTCCTCATGTCCTCAGTGCCTCTACTCTCAGGCAGAATATCTTCAATGATATACTCCATCAACAACACACAGTGGTCACTCTTTCCATTTGGTGGTTCATACTCAATTTTTTCAATATCCAACACATTATCTGTGAACACTAGATCAAGTAGTGATGGCTCATCCCCACCCCTGGCCCTTGTTGGTTCCATTACATGTTGGTGTAGGAAATTCCCTTGTACGCAATCTAGGAATCTTGCCCCGAATGAGTCCTCACCACTGTGTGGGTCAAGATTTATCCAATCTATCTCTTTATGATTAAAGTCTCCCATAATCAAAATCCTACATTTTTTTTTCCCGTGCCATGTTAACAACTGAGTTTATGACTTCAATAGTACCTATATGACTTTCCTCATAAACTTCAAGCCTATTTTGGTTCCTTGGTGGGTTGTATACAACAGTTATAATAATGCTCTCTGACCCAGTATTTATGCGAGCAACAAGAAATTCCTTGAACTCACTTTCTATAGCCAAGTTTATTTCTTCGACTTGAATCCTTTCACTTATGAGCAGTGCTATCCCTCCACCAGTCCTCTCAGATCTTTCAACCCTTAGTATTCTGAAACCCTTAGGAAAAACTGTGACACTGTTTATGTCCTCACTCAACTTAGTCTCTGTAATTGCTACTATATCTGCCTTACTGTTGTGAATCCTATCTTTTAATTCTACTGCCTTACCAGCTAATCCATCAGCATTTGTGTATAACAATCTTAATGAGGCCCCATCCCCTGATCTTCTGTCATTATCTTCTTTATCTCCCCTTTGTCTGGAAGAACTCTGTAATGAAAATTTTTCTTCTCTTCTTCATTTCTTTCATCATTTAACCTTCTTGCCTCTTGCAACAAGTTTTTGATCTTTCCCATCTCTTCCTGTGTTCTGTATTGTCTAATGAACACTTCTTTGAATTCTTGAAGGTCTTTTAGACTTTTTTTTCTCAACAATATTTCCCTACATGTTTCCCCTCTCTCAAAGGTTACTTTTGTTGGTCTCGGCTTTCCTTCCCTCGAATATTTACCTAGTTGGTGTATGTTTACAATATCCTCGGGACCACATACTACTCCAAGCTTTCTTATCAGGTCTACAACCCTAGCTTTATTTTCTTCAAGTCTCCCCTGCCATGTTGGTTCCTGGGACTCGCTTATGCCTGAGATTACCACTGTCTTCTCCTTATCAAGTGCCTGTCTGATGAGTGGGTTTACCCTTTCCATCACAACGTCTTTCATTTTTTCGGTTACTGTCTCTTTATAGTCAACTGTTTGTATGTTTTCCAGTGCCACCACCTTTACAGCCTCTTTTACTGCCACATTCCCCTTTAGTGCATCAGCAAAGGAAGTTTTCATGGCATCATTTTCCATATTCAGCTCCTGGAACTCTTTTCTGAACTGCTCAATGTTTTCCTTAATCTGGACATTCCAAGCAGCAATCTCGTCTCTCTCAGAAGAGAGCAGTGAACTAACATCTAATTCCTTTAGGTTGTCATTCAGCTGTTTGTTTTTATCTTCTTGTTTAGAAAGTCTAGATTCTAGTTGACTCTTTTCCCCTTCCAGCTTTTTTATTCTTTTTTCTAGTTCCTTTCTCTCCTGCCCTTGTGCTTTATTTGCTTCCTCCAAAGATCTTATTTGCTCTCTGAGTGTTTCATTCTCTTTCATTTCTCCATCCATATTCTGAATTTTATCATCAAGGCTTATAACCATTTCCTCTATATTCTTGATTTTCTGTTTGAGTCGCCTGATGGCTACCCCTCCTACCGACCCATGGATGGGAGAGGTTTGGGACAGAGATGGCGTCATTTTTATGTTCTCCCTCTCACAGAATATAGAAAGAAGACGAGAAAGAGGAAAACAAAAAGAGAAAAACTTTTAATTAAGCTTCACACCGAATTTTTATATCTCCATATAAGTGCTATTTAGTGTCTCAGTTTATCTCTTTTCTGGTAACACACACCTTAACTTAAAAACTTGACCATGGTAATTTAAGGATAAAAAGAAAAAAAAAATGCAACAAAACAAAAGTGTGTCTGAGGTGGCACCCACCTGTTTCTGCTATATATTCTTGCTTGAGATGAAATGTCTGAGGAGTATGACTGGTGTATCTCGGTTGGATAGGGTTAGGAATGAAGTGGTGAGAGCAAGAACGGGTGTGAGGAGAGAACTGGCAGCCAGAGTATATATGAATGTTCTGAGATGGTTTGGCTATGTGGAGAGGATGGATGATGAGAGACTGCTGAAAAAGGTGATGACTGCGAGAGTTGATGGGAGAAATGCTAGAGGGAGGCCTAGGTTTGGGTGGATGGATAGAGTAAGGAGAGCCCTGAAAGATAGCAGGATGGATGTGAGGGAAGCAAGTAAGCATGCTAGGAATAGGAATGAGTGGCGAGTGATTGTGACACAGCTCTTATGGGTATCTGCTCTTACCACGGGGCTGCATCTTACAGAGGTAGCCCTGTGGTAGGATAAGTAGGGGAGTTGGCATCATGAAGTGACACAGGTTGCGGAAGAGCCGGGAGGATGGATTGTAGCACTCCAGCAGTGCCATCTGAACGGTCACTAGCTCCCTCGTCATTGCCCATAAAGCAAAGTAATCCCCGTATTGATTCTTTTTTTATGTCAGCTACCCCTCATTGGGGGAAACAGCCAAGGTAGATAAACTAGAAAATAGAAGTAATTGGCCCAGGCAGCCTTCATTTAACTGTGAAGAATTAGAAAGGATAGCTGAAGTAAAGCCATCCCGAGTAGTGTATGCCATTAATACTCAAGATGATCATACAAGTAGACTCCTGAGTCATCACTTCTCATGGCATAGACTGAAGAAAGCGATTGCCTGGTTCAAAGACTACGTCAAATACTCAGAAAGAAATAATATCAAAGGGGATCATTAGTAGCAGATGAGATGAGAATTGCTGAAGAAACTATCATCTGATATACCCAAAATACACTTTTAGATGAAAGGAAGATATAGTAAATTGAATCCCAAGAAATCAACCTCAGGTCTTTTGTTGGTGGGAGGAAGACTAACATAATTAAGACAAGACTAACATAATTAAGACAAGAGGATTGCACTAAGCATCAGTTTATATTGCCAAGTGATCACCCAATCTCAAAGCTTATTTTAAAGGATTTCCACAGGAGGGCAGGACATGCCTAAGTAGAGCGTGTACTGGCAGACACCAGGAGGCAATATTGGCTGATTAAATGAAGGAAACTAGTAAAGAAGATAGCGCACCAGTGTATTATCTGTAGAAAGCTGATAGGTAAAACAGAATCCAGTGGATGGCCAATTTGCCAAAAGCTAGGGTTACTTCATATGAACCCCCTTTTACTTGAGTGGGAGTGGATTACTTTGGTCCATTCATTGTGACAAGAGCACATTCAGAGGTAAAGAGGTATGGTTGCATCTTTACTTGCCTCGCTATCAGAGCTATACATATTGAAATGGCGCATTCTCTTGACACAGATAGCTTCAACAGTGCACTGGAGAGATTCATGGCCAGAAGGGGAGAACCAAATGAAATTTGGTCTGATAATGGTACTAATTTTATTGGAGCTCAGCATGAATTGTGTCGTACCATAGAAGATTAGAACCAGAATCAGATCTATGAGCAACTGTTGAAAAGGAAAGTCACTTGGAAGTTAAACTTCCTTCTGGAGCCTCTCACATGGGTGGCATCTGGGAGAGGCAAATTAGAGCCATAAGATCTGTGTTGGCAGGGTTGATGAAACAACAAGTCATGGTTGATGAAACTTTTGTAACTTTGCTGACCATTGTTGAGGGTATTATAAATGGTGGGCATATCACCAAGTTATCTGATGATCCTAGAGATGATAGACCTTTGACACCCAATCACCTGCTGATGCTGAGAGTAGGTCTTGTGTCACCCCCTGGGAAGTTTGACCAAAAGGATGCATATCGGCGAAGATGGAAAGAGGTACAATATTTAGTAGATGTTTTCTGGCATAGGTGGTTACGAGAATACCTACACACCTTACAAAAGCACAAAAAATGGATGAAAACACATCCTAATCTAAAGATAGGAGACTTAGTGCTTCTGAAGCAAGACAGTGTTCCTAGAAATCAATGGCCACTAGCACTAGTGGCTGGGGCACATAAGTGATGATGGGTTGGTTTGTTGTGTAGATGTGAGAACAGCAATAGGTATGTATGATAGGCCCATTACTAAAATTTGTGTGCTAGAAAGTGTTGCCATGGATGAAAATTAGAAATATTGGTGTATTATATAATTATATATGTATTTTTTTTTTAATTGTTTAACTATTTTGTAATCTGTACTACTCAAGTTATATTGTAACCTATAGTTGGATATGTATGGTTTGTGATTAGATGCTGAATTTTGCAACCCAGTTGTTACATACTGTATAATGCACTATCCCAGTAAGTGCATTGGGGCCGGGATGTAACACATGGTAACATTTAGGAAGTTTGAATTTGACGTTCCTCCATATTGTGCAGGTTGCCATCTGATGACAGCGAAAGAAAGCGGCTGGAATTGGAAACAGGTGTCTCATGTATTGTTTTCTTGTGTTATATTTGAATTGTTTTTTTATATGTTTTGTACCCATGAGAGCCAGAAAATGTAAGTAATGTATTATTATTATACAGTTGTAAAAATGTGTAGTTAAATTTATTAGACAATAATAGTTTTAAGGTAAAATTCAAGTGTAAACAGGAGGGTTTTGATGACGTCGTTACCGGTAGGCTATGTTTGAAAACGTACATGAAGTAGACTTGCTGAAAATAAGAATACCGAATATTATGGAGTGACAACCTTGTTATTTTGACTCTAGATTTGTGTAGCCTATTATATTGTATAAATATTTCTCACAGTCTCACACCATGTCTCAGGCTATGAACAGCCTTGGCTACTTCAGGTCTTGATAATTCCATTTTTTTTGGTGCCATTATTTTCTAGTCACTAGGCTAGGCTTTGATTGATATTGTTAAAGATATTTTATTTCTATAACTTTAGGCCTAACTAGGCTAGGTTAGTCTTAATAGATATATATTTGATGATTAATATATTTTGTTTACTGAAAATGAAAATTCTAGCTCTGATTTCTATTTCTATATATATATATATATATATATATATATATATATATATAGTATATATATATATATATATATATATATATATATATATATATATATATATTGGGGTATATTTCATAAATATTTTTCCTTGATTAGAGTATATTTATTAAAATACTGTTTAATTTATATTTGTCATAAATTTAATGCTACTGATGATTAATTAATATACCTCAGTTGATTAATTAATATACCTAATTATAATTTATGTTCTTTTCTATAACTATTACATAACTCTTGCACTACTTTATTATTTGTTTGTTTATTTAATCTTACGTTTATGTCTCATAAGTTATATGTATAACATTAGGTATATATATATATATATATATATATATATATATATATATATATATATATATATATATATATATATATATATATATATATATATATATATATATATATATATATATATCTTCTTTTTCTTCTTCTTCGTCTATATCTTTTCCCACTTTTATGTGGGGTCGATGTTTCTGGCCAGTGTTCTCTATGTGTTTCTGTCCCATACCTCATCTCCCAACAAATCTTTAGACCTCAGGTCGTCATTGATGCAATCCATCCACCTACGCTTTGGTCTCCACCTCCTTCTCCTACCCTGTATATCCATTTCCATCACCTTCCTCCCAACATAC
>JAXCGZ010000363.1:0-78312 GCA_037179515.1 Halocaridina rubra
TGTTTTACTTAGGTAGTCATTTCTTGCTCTTTTGTAGGTTTGCCAGGCATTTATGTTTTTTCTCCTCCTATACCTTTTCCAGCATTTGTCTCTCCACTCCTTAGCTCTTTTACACCCATTATCGAACCATTTCTCTCTGGCATGAATTACACCTACTTTGGTGACAGGAATGCAGCAATCTACTATCTTCCCATATTTCTCACAAAAGATGTCATACATTTCTTGTACAGATTTGTTGTAAAATAAGGTTCTCCAGTCAATAACTGCAAAAAGCTCATTCATTTTGATGTAATCTCCTTTCGGATAGTTCCTCCTCATGTCCTCAGTGCCTCTACTCTCAGGAAGAATATCTTCAATGATATACTCCATCAACAACACACAGTGGTCACTCTTTCCAATTGGTGGTTCATACTCAATTTTTTCAATATCCAACACATTATCTGTGAACACTAGATCAAGTTGTGATGGCTCATCCCCACCCCTGGCCCTTGTTGGTTCCATTACATGTTGGTGTAGGAAATTCCCTTGTATGCAATCTAGGAATCTTGCCCCGAATGGGTCCTCACCACTGTGTGGGTCAAGATTTATCCAATCTATCTCTTTATGATTAAAGTCTCCCATAATCAAAATCCTACATTTTTTTTCCCGTGCCATGTTAACAACTGAGTTTATGACTTCAATAGTACCTATATGACTTTCTTCATAAACTTCAAGCCTATTTTGGTTCCTTGGTGGGTTGTATGCAACAGTTATTATAATGCTCTCTGACCCAGTATTTATGCGAGCAACAAGAAATTCCTTGAACTCACTTTCTATAGCCAAGTTTATTTCTTCGACTTGAATCCTTTCACTTATGAGCAGTGCTATCCCTCCACCAGTCCTCTCAGATCTTTCAACCCTTAGTATTCTGAAACCCTTAGGAAAAACTGTGACACTGTTTATGTCCTCACTCAACTTAGTCTCTGTAATTGCTACTATATCTGCCTTACTGTTGTGAATCCTATCTTTTAATTCTACTGCCTTACCAGCTAATCCATCAGCATTTGTGTATAACAATCTTAATGAGGCCCCATCCCCTGATCTTCTGTCATTATCTTCTTTATCTCCCCTTTGTCTGGAAGAACTCTGTAATGAAAATTTTTCTTCTCTTCATTTCTTTCATCATTTAACCTTCTTGCCTCTTGCAACAAGTTTTTGACCTTTCCCATCTCTTCCAGTGTTCTGTATTGTCTAATGAACACTTCTTTGAATTCTTGAAGGTCTTTTAGACTTTTTTTTCTCAACAATATTTCCCTACATGTTTCCCCTCTCTCAAAGGTTACTTTTGTTGGTCTCGGCTTTCCTTCCCTCGAATATTTACCTAGTTGGTGTATGTTTACAATATCCTCAGGACCACATACTACCCCAAGCTTTCTTATCAGGTCTACAACCCTAGCTTTATTTTCTTCAAGTCTCCCCTGCCATGTTGGCTCCTGGGACTCGCTTATGCCTGAGATTACCACTGTCTTCTCCTTATCAAGTGCCTGTCTGATGAGTGGGTTTGCCCTTTCCATCACAACGTCTTTCATTTTTTCGATTACTGTCTCTTTATAGTCAACTGTTTGTATGTTTTCCAGTGCCACCACCTTTACAGCCTCTTTTACTGCCACATTCCCTTTTAGTGCATCAGCAAAGGAAGTTTTCATGGCATCATTTTCCATATTCAGCTCCTGGAACTCTTTTCTGAACTGTTCAATGTTTTCCTTAATCTGGACATTCCAAGCAGCAATCTCGTCTCTCTCAGAAGAGAGCAGTGAACTAACATCTAATTCCTTTAGGTTGTCATTCAGCTGTTTGTTTTTATCTTCTTGTTTAGAAAGTCTAGATTCTAGTTGACTCTTTTCCCCTTCCAGCTTCTTTATTCTTTTTTCTAGTTCCTTTCTCTCCTGCCCTTGTGCTTTATTTGCTTCCTCCAAAGATCTTATTTGCTCTCTGAGTGTTTCATTCTCTTTCATTTCTCCATCCATATTCTGAATTTTATTATCAAGGCTTATAACCATTTCCTCTAAATTTTTGATTTTCTGTTTGAGTCTCCTGATGGCTACCCCTCCTACCGACCCATGGATGGGAGAGGTTTGGGACAGAGATGGCGTCATTTTTATGTTCTCCCTCTCACAGAATATAGAAAGAAGACGAGAAAGAAGAAAAAAAAAGAGAAAAACTTTTAATTAAGCTTCACACCGAATTTTTATATCTCCATATAAGTGCTGTTTCGTGACTCAGTTTATCTCTTTTCTGGTAACACACATCTTAACTTAAAAACTTGACCATGGTAATTTAAGGATAAAAAGAAAAAGAAAAAAAAATGCAACAAAACAAAAGTCAAACCTGAAGGAAAAATTCGAACCTGTGTCTGAGGTGGCACCCACCTGTTTCTGCTATATATTCTTCCTAACTGATAAACTCACTTGCTAACCAAGGTATGTTATCACAAGATTAGACTTTACATTTAACTCAATATATATACAAATTAAAAACAAAATAGTAAAAGAGAAAGCTAAAAGAAAAGCAAAAAAAAAAAATGAAGAAAATAAGACAGCTGTACTACTTGGCAACTTAACTCAGTACTGTTGACAGGTGGATATTTTTTTTTTTTTTTTACTAATTCAATTATTTCGTGTATCAAACTAACTAACAAGTTAATACAAATGGGAAGGATACTGATTTTAACAATATATGGAACCACAGGATCAGGTAAACGGCTTAAGAGCTTTCCCCAGTTTACACAAAAAATTAGGTAATGTGATGTGATGGCTTCACCTCTGGCAACTCTTCTAAATTTCCTTCAAGGCAGAACTGGACGGCAGCTTCTCTCTCCCCTCACGAAATATGTTCTCAATTTTTTTTCCTTTAATATTTTGGACAGTCTCGTCATACAACAAATATAAGTTTTGTACTCACAATACTCTGCAGGATTTCAGATTTAGGGAAATTATGGTAAAGTTGTGTATTTTCTGGATGACGATGAGCCAGTGATTGAGTTCTTTAACTTTGTCACAGTAGTACCATCTGTCCCGATGAGTGGGGTGTTGTGATTTACAGACGGGGATGGAAGAGTTTGCTGCAGCTTGCAGGGCATTGACTAGCTTGGCCTCTGCTTGGTCAATGTCTTTGGATGGTGTGTAGGCTGAAAACCAATTGCTGAGTTGCTCCTGGAATTGGCCCCAGTCGGCCTTCTTCAAATTCCATCGAGGGGGAGGAGCAGGAATTTGGAAGATTTCAGGAATTGGCAGAGAGATAGATCCCGTAGTGGTCGCTTGTGACCAGGAAATGAACTCTCCATGTGGCGTCTTGCCTTAGGGAGTTGGAGACAATGTTGTGGTCCAGTATTCCGCCTCTGTCATGAGTTGGCTCATGATTGTTGAGAAGGGTGACATCATTTTGATCATCCAGCAGGCTCATGATGTGTCTGCCTGCAGCACAGGGGCGCTCATACCTGAATCTTGGATGGTGCATGTTGAAATCATCTCTTATTACCAAGTCACGATGACTGGATAGCCCGAAGAGGGTAGTCAGGTCTAAGCCACCATCATGTTGTCTGTAAATGTTGTACAAATCATGCAGCTGCCCTGAAGTTTGTTGTTAATAGCGAGGACGTGGACATCTTCACTGCAGGGGACTTGTTGGGTAATCATCTTGATTAATAGGTTTTTCTTGATGAAGGTGGTGCTGCCTCTGTTCTCTCCTGGAGACCAGTGCTGGTAGAATCCTTTATATCCTGAGATTTTTGAAGTGTTTTGCTCTGTGCACAGGGTTTCTTGAACCATGATGACATATATGTTGTCAGCCTTGGCAATGCCTTCAAGATGTTGTGCCTTGTGTCTGAGACCTTGGGCCTTCTAGTGTAGGATCCCGAAATTAGACATCTTGATGATTTAAGGAGGTGGAGGTGGTAGGAGTGGTGGTTTGTTGAGTCTGGCAGTGGGTCCTGGAGACGAGGGCTTGCGCGGCGACAGAATGGGCTACTTCGATGACTTGATTATAGGCATCTTGAGGAGTGGCGTCGGTTGCAAGGAGTCAAACGGCTGCCAGTATGGCCTGAGTAAGAAGGTTGGTGAGCTCATTAACTGTGTAGAGGGTTTGCTCTTGGGAAGAGGAGGCAGAGGAAGGTGTCTGGATAGGCTGTTGAGGTGTGGGGGTATGGGATTTAAGTCTGGGGTCCTGGGACCTGGTGTGGTGAATGTTTGTATGTGTGGTCTGAGTGTTGCATGTGACTGTATAGTATGTTTGAGTGTTGTATGTGTGACAGAGTGTGTCGCTCAAAGTCACCAGAGGCTGTTAGATGCCTTATTAATTAATTTAGTAACCTAACTGTCATTTTTCAAAAAAAAAAAATAATTCCCACTTCTTGACTTTTGCAAATTATGATTATTTGCAATTTATATTTTAGCTGATAGCTAATTTTAAATATACCTTATTTACTCTTCTTGTACGTGTAGAAGCATAGTCCCAATATAAAGGCTGCTCCTACTTTTTCACATCTTCAGTGAACTCGCTAGATACGTTTTGTTTACAATTTTCTTATTATAAAAATTGTTCTTGCTGATAATTTTGTTATAAATTTGACCTTGCTGTTATGTCATTAGCCTGTCTAGATATATCAGTAGCGTCTTTATTATTTGAGTACTTAAATTCCGTCTCCAACGAGCCAAGAACGTTCTAGAGACTGTTTACCAGTAACCTAACTTTCCATTATTATTCTCGTTTTATTTTATTTGCTTCCATTTGTTGCACCTAAAAATACTGTCTCTTCCTTGCATCTCTGCTATAATTCCTGCAAGGGACCACCACTAAA
The DNA here is from genome assembly GCA_037179515.1 of Halocaridina rubra. Taxonomy (NCBI): domain Eukaryota; kingdom Metazoa; phylum Arthropoda; class Malacostraca; order Decapoda; family Atyidae; genus Halocaridina; species Halocaridina rubra. The sequence continues at coordinate 4,835 of JAXCGZ010000363.1, forward strand.
ATAGTCCTTAAATGATAACAGAGCCAGTTAGTGCTCTAGAAATGTATCCTACAGATGAACTCACCAGGAGGGACACTGAGGTGTCCTCCGTTGGCACCCAAACTTCCCAGAGGCAACATCTCGCCTGAGCAGTCTAAGTTTATTTCAAACCTTATTTACGTGGCATCTTCACAGGAATTCATGTGGCACAACAAGGTGAAGGATAGTGTATGGTAAAGCTCGTGGGTCAAGCAAATTGGTTTTTCGAGAATTAGGTACATTCGTTACTGGCTAAATCTTTCGAATTTTATTCTCAGATTCCTTTCCAATACAAAAAAAATTTTGTAGATTACCTAACTGGAATCTCACTTGCCAAAGTTAATTCCTTAACCTGGATATTACAGCTGATATACATTGCTAAGAAGTTTCTTTTCATTGAATGTGATAAACGAAAATGTCATCCTCTGTACATTGGTTATGAGCCCGTAAAAATCTATCCCTTTTCCTAATAAATTCTAATTTCATTTCACCTCTTTCTAGCATCGTAAATATAGTGTTTTACATCAAAAACTCGTCAATAAAGCTATTTGCTATATAAATTGCAAATAATTAATCATTTAGCAAAAGTGTTTTATGCTATAAACTGCAAATAATTAAAAGGTAATTTTACCCTGTTGGCTTTGCAAATATTTCCTGTTAACCACAATTTAATGAATGCATACTGTATTTATCTTGCTAATTCTTCATATGTTGGGGATAAAGTGTTTTGAGTTATAAGTTGCAAATACCTCAAAAGGTGGTTTTGCACCCTCTTTTTTTTTTTTTGCAAACAGTTCTTGATAACCAAAAGTGAATGAATACTGTATTTATCTCGTAGATTCTTCCTTTATCCTAAATAGAGTTGTTCCATACTTTGAGAAAGAGGGGTGAGGAGAATGCCATTAAAAATCGTGAGAAAAGTGAAGGTATTATTACTCAAACTTAGATGTCCGACATGGCGTGTTCTACCTGAGTAAACACAGCAAAACAATAGCGCAATGCAAAGCGCACAAATTAATCAGCACAAAAGTTATACATAACATTCCTCCCTCCAAGAAAAAACATACAAAACTTATCAAAAATGGATCAGAAAAATATCAACATACAAAAATCTTTATACAGAAATATCAATATATTATGGCAACAAAAGACATTACAAATTTAATTTTTCTGGTGGCTTAATAATTCTCTTTGATCTCTGTAATACTGGAGATGGTGATACAATCTGTTTATCATTCACACCACACCTTTCAGTTTCTGAGACTGTGTCTTCAGACTCAATACAATTACTATCAGGTTGAACTGAAATATCACACTTTTGTGAAGATACTTCAACATCATTAGTGGAACTAGAGGCATAGGAATAATTATTTACATTCGAAGAAACTAAGGGCATTGGAGACTCTCTAGGTGTCTTAATACAAGTACCAGTAAATCTAGGCATAAGCTGATCATGATGCCTCTTCCATGATATATTACCAAAATCATGACCTTGCACCAAATAATTTCTTACACCAAGCACTTCAATAATTTCACCTTCATTCCAAGTCTCTCCCTTCCCAAAATTTTTAGCAAAAACTGCATCACCAACATTGTACACATTTGTCCCTTCAGAGAAAACTTTCTTTGACAATTTCTCCAGGTCTCTGTCTTTGTTAGAGGAACATTTTACAGATACTAAAGTTGTTTTAAAACATCTTCCAAATAGTAACTCTGCTGGTGATTTACCTATACCACTATGCATACTCTTTCTATAATTGTACAAAAATCTACAGATTCTAGTATTCAACAATCCACTGTTGAATTTACTTAAGCCCTCTTTTAAAGTTCAAACTGTTCTTTCCGCCAACCCATTAGATGATGGATTGTATGGTGCAGGAGTTAAATGTTGAATACCATTTTTCTTATAAAAAGCTTTAATCTCCTCGGACAAAAAAATATGGAGCATTATCCGAGACAACAATGTCTGGAATACCAAAATTAGAACATGTTTTCATAAGCAATTCCATGGTAACACTTGAAGTCATTGAACTAGTAATTTGAACATCTAGAAACTTAGAATATGCATCTACAATTACAAGAAAATATTTGTTTTCTATGGGTCCAGCATAGTGAATGTGAAGTCTTGACCATGCCTTATCAGGGGTAGACCATGACAACACAGGAGCTTGGTTTGGTTGAAAATTTTTAAAACAAACTGGACAATTCTTTGTAATTTCAGAAATATCTTGGTCAATTTTAGGCCACCAAACCCAATTCCTAGCCCCTGCTTTCATTACAATTATCCCATTATGACCACTATGTAAGTGCTCAAGTATTTTACATCTTAAGCTGGTAGGTATTACAAATCTGTTTCTGTACAAAATTACATTGTCATATAAACTAAGATCAGACTTAACAGAACTATATTCCTGTAATCTCAAATCATTTGTAGACCAACCAAATCTTATATTATGCATGAATTGACCCGAAACCTCATATTTCTGAGTACAATTTCTGATTTTTGAAAAAAATCTTCAAAATCTAAAGCTTCAACTAACTTAATGTATTCATTTGGAGTCATGGATTTATGATCATTATCAATAGGCAACCTGCTAAGGGCATCAGCCACAACATTTTCTTTACCCACTTTGTAAGTAAGCTCAAAATCATATCGAGAGAGAAACAGTGCCCAACGCTGAATACGAGCATTGGCATATGACGCCCTTTGCCAAATAAACCTAAGAGTGGTTTATGGTCGGTCCTTGCTTCAAATTGTCTTCCAAGTAAAAAATATCTAAAGTGATTTAACCCAAAAACTAAGGCAAGCCCTTCTCGGTCAATTTGAGCATAGTTCTGTTAAGCTGATGTCAGTTTTTACTAGCAAAATAAACTGGTAATTCTCTTCAATCAATTTTTTGCAACAATACACATCCTACACCAATAGGAGACGCATCCACTTCAACAACTAGTGGACTATTACCATCATAATTAGCCAAAAGGGGACCTTTTGATAAATCAGATTTTATAATTTCAAAAGCTTTGTATTCAAGTTCAGACCATTTAAAAACTTTATTCTTTTTTAGCAATTCATACAAGGGGGCCAGCTTGGAAGAAAAATTCTTAATGAATTTACAATAATATGTCAACATTCCAATAAAAGATTGCAACTCTGCAACAGAAGTAGGGGGTGGAGAATCTAGAATAGCTTTGACCTTCTTAGGGGAAGGTTTGATTCCTTCACCTGAGATACAAAATCCAAGATATTCTAAAGAAGAAACCTTAACAGCACATTTTTTCTTGTTAATCTGAACATTTTGCTCTTGCAAAATTTTTAAAACTTCTATAAACCTAAGATCATGCTGCTCTTCAGCTTCACCACTTACAATAATGTCATCTAAATAAGCATCAACTCCCTCTACATCTTTCAACAGGTTAGCAATAAATCTCTGAAATATAGCTGGTGAAGAAGAAAGACCAAAAGGTAATCTTTTGTACTTAAACAAACCTTTATGTGTATTTACTACTAAATACTTTTGGCTTTCTTCACTCACAGAAATCTGTAAATATGCATTTTTTAAATCAATAGTAGAAAAAATCTTTCCCTTACCAATAGATGCTAACAACTCATCTGTTTTAGGCAATGGATATTGGTCACATGATATACATTTATTCAATTCTTTAAAATCTCCACAGATACGTACAGACTCCTTATCCGATTTCAACACAGTAACAATGGGGGCAGCCCACTCACTATGGTTAACAGGCTAAATTATATCATCTACAATCAGTTTATATAAAGCATCTTCAACTAAAGGTTTATAGTGAAATGGAACTGATCTGTGTTTTCTGGATTTTGGAACTACATCACTCTCAACATGACTGTGAGCTGTAATATCTGAAATGGGTTTATTAGGATTAACTTCATAATAATTCAACAATTCTACTACAGAACCATTGACTTTATTAATTTTAGAAGAATCATTAATACCAGACAAATAAATACTTATTTTTGGCATCAAATCTTTACCACATAAGTTAGAATTATGATTCCCTACAACATAAAATGTCTGTTTCACTTGCAGAGAATTATAGTAAACATCCACTCCAACTTTACCCAAAACATTTATTTTGAGATCATCATAAGCATTTAACATTTTATTACAATCTACAATGTACAATCCCAAATTATGAACCCAATCTTTAGTCAATGTACTCACAGCAGCACCTGTATCCACCTAAAAAGGTAGAAACTTACCATTAACCAAAATATTAACTTCATCTTTACCGATAGCATTGACATTTTTTACTGACAACAGTCTTTCTTCATCAGTATCACTGGAAAATGCTACCTTGTCTACTGCTTAAACTTTAACCTTATGTTTTTTCTCAGAAGCCTTATTAAAACTTTCTTTTACTGACTTTGGCTTCACATTACCTTTGACATCTTTTGAAGCCTTCCAACAAACTTGTTTTAAATGTCCTTTCTTACCACATAAATTACATGTTAAATTCTTAAAGCGACATTTTGCACTATCATGAGGGTAACCACAGTGTTTACAAGAAACTGACTTACTCATGGAACCATTGGTTGGGGTTTTAACCTTTTGAATAACACCAGACTTTTCAGAAACATAAGCTTGTTCAAAATTCAAAACTCTCTCAACTATTTGAATAGAAGACATAACCTTCAAATTTAAATTTTCAGCAACCAGATTTGAAAAATAAACCTCATTTTCAAGAGCCATAAACAACTGATCCTGCACATGAGAATCAAAGTTGCTACCAAAATCACATTCTTTGGCTAGACACTTCAGGTCTGCATACAAATTTTTTAATGTCTCACCTCCTTTTTTCTTCCTTTGTTGAAAAGCCAATAAACTTCTATGATAACTAGGCTTTCCATCATAATGTGCCTTAAGTAATTTGCATAAATCCTCATACGACTTAGTATTTGGTAAATCTGGGGCACAAATGTTTCCTAAAATAGCATAAACTTCAGTACTAATAGAAACCAGAAGTAAATTTTTTTTACTATTTGCCTCAGTTATTTCTAAATTTAAAAAATTTGCTTCCAACAAACTTAACCACATTTCAAAAGAAATCTTTGAAGGATTAAAATGATCAATGTTCACTCTGTGGTTAGTCCTATATTCATTTTCTTGAGGCATGATTATAGACTAAGTCACTGGGCGAACTGGTAATAATCCCAAAATACACAACATGCAATCATGGCACAGACAGAATAGGCTAAATATTATAGCACTGACAACATAAGCTAAACATCATAGTACTAGGCTAGGCCTATATGCAATTTGTTTTACTCCACTCCTCAAAGCACTGGGGTTAAGCACCATAGGCTTACGGTAGGCTATGATCAATCAAGGCTACTGTACACAAAACACTGTAAACAAGGTTACTGGTAAACACAATTGGCCTACCATAGGCTATCATCAATCTAGGGTACACCTTGGAAAATAATCACTATAGTTTTCCAATCTTGAAAATTCGTCAGCATTAGGCTTAAACACAGTTATAATATGGCATCTATGAAGCCTCCAATGCTAACTGCAAAACTTGATCAAAACAGCTTATGGAGGGCGGCCACGGGAACAAAAATCTCGGAAGTCAGAAGCTTACCCAATTTACCGGCTACCTCAAAACTGCAAAAATTAACTTAAATACTGCAAACCAGAAGTTACTTTTGCTACTGCATTGGTCCTTTGTACCTCGTCGCCATTTGTTCCATACTTTGAGAAAGAGGGGTGAGGAGAATGCCATTAAAAATCGTGAGAAAAGTGGAGGTTTTATTACTCAAACTTAGATGTCCGACATGGCATGTTCTACCTGAGTCAACACAACAAAACAATAGCGCAATGCAAAGCGCACGAATTAATCAGCACAAAAGTTATACATAACAAGAGTGTTTTACCATATTAATTGTAAATCAGTAATAAGCACTGCAACTTTTGTGGTTGCCCACAATTTAAGGAATACATATAGTACTGTATTTGTCTTGTTTATTCTTCATTTATTGTGCATAAATTGTTTTCCTTTAATACCAGTAAAGAATTAATGGTTTTGTATGCTATTATGGTAGCATAAATATTTCTGGTTAGCTGTGGATAACCAATATATTTTCATCCAGTAGAATGACATTGGAAACTCATTATATGTGTGTTCATGCTTTCAGTTTCCCATTATAAACAGTGTGTCATTTCTGTTTCTGAAATTGCAGTGTCCTGTATTCTACTCTGCCTGTGTGACAGAGGTAATCGTCGAGTTGAGGCCAAAGTCTTGGCATACGTCCGTGGTGCCGGGAAACAAATTCGTGCTTACTACCTCCGGGATTCAAGGCAGCATTTCATAAAATTTAATTTGAGATATTTAATTCAATTCTTTTAATGTCATTGCATTTCCAAAATTAAAAGAAAGTTGAATTCTGAGTTTCATTTAACCGACTAATGGTAAAAGAGATGGGCTGTTTAAGTACAAATATCTGTCCTGTCTGTTTGTGAGCTCTTAACCGAGCTCGGTACTTTGAGTCCCCTTAGTAAAACAGAATCTTAACAACACTCAACCATCCTAACCCCAACACTGGCACTGGGTGCTAGTTGGTAAAATTCGTTGTTGCTTATTCCTTTCATTTGCACCATAGCCGCAGGTACTGCCACGTATTGCTGTAAAGCAGGCACGACTGCCGTCCTATATTACCAGTGTTTCATGCACTGTTTTGCAACATTTTGTTGCTGTTGCACCTGATTGTGTTGCTCATTCCTTTCAATTGCATTATAATAGCAGGTACTGCCACATATTGCTGTTAAGCAGGCGCGGCTGCCATTCTGTATTACCAGTGTTTCATGCACTGTTTTGCAACATTTTGTTGCTGTTGCACTTGATTGTGTTGCTCATTCCTTTCATTTGCACCATCACCGCAGGTATTGCCACATATTGCTGTTAAGCAGGCACGACTGCCATCCTGTATTACCAGTGTTTCATTCACTGTTTTGCAACATTTTGCTGCTGTTGCACTTGATTGTGTTGTTCATTCCTTTCATTTGCACCACAACCGCAGGTACTGCCACATATTGCTGTTAAGCAGGCACGACTGCCATTCTGTATTACCAGTGTTTCATTCACTGTTTTGCAACATTTTGTTGCTGTTGCACTTGATTGTGTTGCTCCTTCCTTTCGTTTGCTCCACAACCGCAGGTACTGCCACATATTGCTGTTAAGCAGGCATGACTGCCATTCTGTATTACCAGTGTTTTATGCACTGTTTTCCAACATTTTGCTGCTGTTGCACTTGATTGTATTTTGAGTCACTTTTATGGTGAGGTTTTGAGATCACTTTTACGTTCAGCTTTGAACTGTGGTGTTGATTTTTTTTTTCTCTCCTTGGAGTTGTGTGGTTCCTTCATTTTTTTTCTACGATTGTAGAGATTTGTTTTTTGGTGGATGTTTTGGCACTTCGTTATTGACTGTTTAGGAAACCACCATGGAAGCCAGGCAGTCACAGGAAACAAACATGGAAACCTTCGAAATATTCGATGAGGAGCGTTACCTGGCCATAATGATTGCTAGGGGTGAGAGATACGGTCTTTCCCCAGGGCAGAAGCTCTTCGAATGGGCTCATGAGAAGATGGTTGAACGCCGAGATAAGCTGGAGAAGAGAGCAATTGATGAGGCACAAGCACAACATGATCATGAGCTTGCGCTTGCTCGGGTTCAAGCGGGATTTCCAGGCAGTGGTCCTTCAACTGGAAATGAAAACCAGCCTCGTGAGAGGCCCTCCCCAATACTGAAATACGAAGACAACGGCAGGCAACCGCTTGATACTTACATCCGCTCTTTCGAAAGTCTTGCGGCAGTTAACAAAGGCACAGAGGCTGAGAAGAGTCGTTGGCTGCTCGAATCCATGCCGCCCCATCTGCTCGCCCTGGTCAATGAACTCGACCAAATGCAACTGAGGAACTATGAGAAAGTTAAAAGCACACTCCTGGCCTCACAGTACCTTTCACCAGCTGAGTGTCGTGCTAGGTATATTTCTGCTTTCCCATTGAAGGAGGAGAATTGTAGTACCTTTGGCAAACGCAAGGCTCACCTCTTTAATGCTTGGTTACGAGTTGCAAAGTGTCCTCGTGAGAAGTTGTATGCGTTCTTGATGTTTGATGCAATTGCCAATGAACTTCCTCCCGATGTTGTTGCATTTGTAAGGACTCAACTTAAGGATGAGATCGACTACGAGAAAAGTTTAGCCGCTGTGGACGAGTACCTCCAGCACAACCAGCCTGGAGTACGTCTCTGTGATGTTATGAGGGCAAGAAGGGATGATTCCAAGGTTCGTCCTCAGAGTTGTATCTCCCCCGCAAAAGCCATGATTCTCACCGGAAAGGAGATCATAGGAACGGGAAGCACAAAGGCCCCTCGCAGAACTCACATCGTCCAGCACATCCTCCTTACACTCCTAAGCCTTATTATGGCCATGCACCCACACTCAAGAAGGATATATCAGTAAGACCTAAGCCTCAGCAGTTAAGAGGCAAAGGCCATTACTCTGCTCCACCCTCCCAGGGTTTTCAGCAAAACTCTAAGAGCCACCACGTTCCCTCACACAGCGACGGCCCACAAAGCCGTCCGGCCATGCACTTGGCCCATGCTGTAGAAATAAGGCCGAAAAGGGCCACTGAGGATAACGCCGAGGAACATATGTCCAAACTTGCCAATATGGAACTCACCGAATGGGGTATTCCGCAGGTGATCCCAAAATGTCTAGGAACTATAAATGGTGTGGAAGTTGAGATAGCCCTCGACACAGGGGCCAATGGCATATTTGTTGACGAGAGATTCGTCAGGGATGAAGATTATACCGGCGAAGTCGTTCGTGTGCGGGTTGCTGAAGGAACACCCCAAATACGACGCTGCTGTGTCATTAACCTGGATTGCAAATACTACAAGGGGAAAGCCCCAGCTGTGGCAATGATTGGGCTTATGTACCCTGTCTTGATGGGTCGCGCACTGAACCTAGTTCCTACTTTCCAGGCTGACCTCTACCAAGGACATTTCTCGTTATAACTTCCCTCGGGGGAAGTCACATGAAGCCATTTCAGCAGCAACTCCTGGCCTCGATGCCAAGAATTTGGACGATTTGGACGATTCTCCGACTGACTCCGTTGAGTCTGCTGCAGACAGTACACGTAATGTGGAACGCGGAGAGTTTACCCCTCCTTTACCAGATGATGCACCTCTAGAGCCATTGAAGTCCCATCCAGACTTTGCCAAATTGCAGCAAGACTGCCCCAGCCTCAAACGCTGGATGCAGAAGGCCACCGAGGGAAGGACCTTCACGGTGAGAGGAGGAGGCCAGATCACTTACGCCCTTGAAGATGGAGTACTTCGTAGGTATGTGACTAAAGATGGCCACACCTTTAAACAGTTGGTGGTGCCCGCTTCGTTGCGCCGCCAGCTTTGTATGTGGCACATCATTTACCTCTGAGTGGACACAGAGGCAAAGCAAAAACTCGGCACGTCCTGCAAAAGGCTTTTGCATGGCCAAACATGTACGCCGAGGTAGACAGATATGTAGGCTCCTGCCCTGTCTGTCAATCCACCTCAACGGCACCGGTACCGAAAGTTCCCATGGGGATAACTAAGCTCTCAATGGAGCCATTTTCCAAGGTCGCTATTGATATATTAGGTCCTATTAATCCAGCTTTGTCCATGGGGAAACAGTTCCTCCTGGTATATGTCGACCTGGCAACAAGGTACCCAGATACAGTGCCACTGTCTTCTATCACAACTGAAGCAGTCGCTCATGCCCTATTTGAAATCTGCTCCAGGGTTGGCTTTCCTGAGCAGGTCACTTCTGACAATGGAAGTCAGTTTACAAGTAGGCACTTTGAGGCTTTCAGTAACCTATTAGAAATCAAGCACATTCGTATGAGTGTCTATCATGACCAATCAAATGGAGCATGCGAATGCTATAATGGGACATTGAAGTGATGTTTGTGCAAGCTAGTGATAGATATACCTAGGCAGTGAGACAAGTATGTCCCTGCTGCACATTTCTCCTTCAGAGACACGCCCCACGACACTACTGGATACTCGCCTTTCGAGATGATTTATGGTCATAAGGTCAGAGGCTCAGTGGAATTCTTGGCAATGTTGGGATTCACCTACCATCGAAGATGACGATAGGGACGTCCATGAGTATATTTTAAAGTTTTCGTCTCACCTCAAAAAGGCTTGGAAAACTGCACAATTAGCCATTAAGGGTCACCAGCAGACTGCCAAGCTCCGCTTTGAAAAGCGTGAGCGATGTCGTGCCCTGACACCCGGAGATCGAGCTCTGTTACTTCTTCCAACAGATACCTGCAAGCTAATGCTACGCTGGAAAGGACCGTACACTGTGGTACACCGGGTGACCCCTGACAATTATGTGCTAAATGATGGCATTAACCGCAAATACCACATTAACCAGCTGAAGCTGTATTGTGAGGACCCGGAGGCCCACAGGGATCCCGCGCTGGCACTCTCAGCAACTACTATAGATGCCCTCAGCATCAACAGAACCTCCGAGGCTGCAGCAACACAGGTGCTCCATTATAGCCACCCCTTACTTCCTATATTGGAATACTCCACCCTTGCAGTGGAGACAGACTTACAGGAGTGGAGTTTTTCGGAAGAAGCCCCTCTGGCCGCAGCCACCGCCCTTGCAATTGAAGACATAAGCTTAGCTTTTGATGATGGTAAGGATCCTGCCATTCCCACACACCGAAAGGAAAGTGTGAGTAATTGCATTATTAACTCCAGACTGCAACTGAGTCAACGGGAACAGCTGAACAAGCTATTAGGGGACTATGATAACGTCTTCAACGACTTCCCAGGCATTACCGCTACCCTTGAGCATCATGTTAGATTGACTGACCCAGAGCCAATTCGGCATTCCTATGGTCTTCCCCACCAGCTGTCCTTACGGCTGAAGGAAGATCTTGACACTTGGGTCCGCCTCAGAATAGTTGAAAAGAGCATTTCGCCTTGGTGTTCGCCGTTACTGGCAGTGCATAAGTGAGATGGCAGTCACAGGTTCTGCCTTGACTGTCGTAAGCTTAACTCCCGTACCATCTTTGATGGAGAGCCCATTGCTGACGCCGAGCATATTTTGTCGTTGCTTTCCCAAGCCCGTTACCTGTCCAAGTTGGATCTGGCCAGTGGATTTTGGCAAGTCCCTTTGAGTGAGACTACCAAGCCTCTTACAGCCTTTTCCACAAGATATGGCTTATACCAGTTCAAGGTCATGCCTTTTGGTATGGTAAATGCCCCTGGCTGCTTCAGCAGACTCATGAGGAGAGTACTACAGGATCTCGACAATGTTTCATGCTTTATAGACGACATCCTGGTGCATTCTCAGGATTGGTCGTCGCACCTCGAGACTCTCCGCAGAGTTCTCACTCGTCTGAACCAGCATGGACTTAATTTAAAGCCTTCCAAATGTGAGATTGGTTTCACACAATTGCAGTATCTCGGCCACGTGGTTGGAGAAGGAATTATGTCCCCTTTACATGACAGGGTACAAGCCATTAAGGATATGGAGAAACCTGCCACTGTCACTCAACTGAGATCATTGCTGGGTAGTGTCGGCTACTACCTAAGGTTCATTCCACACTTTAATACTATCGCTGCCCCTTTGCAGCAAATGACCTCCTCAAAGCAAGGTAAAACCTCCCCTGTCCAATGGACAGATGAAGCGGAGAGAGCATTTTTCAAGCTCTGAGAAGCATTGGCGGGTGAGTGAGTATTACAACTGGTAAACCTTGATTTTCCATTTATCTTGCAGACCGACGCCTCAGACGAAGGCCTCGGTGCCGTGCTCTTGCAAGCCCAATCAGACCACCCAGCAGAAGTAGGTCCAGTGCGATATGAAAGCCGCAGGCTTCGCCCTGCAGAGCAAAATTACTCCACCGTGGAGAAGGAAGCTCTAGCTGCATATTGGGCCATAAAGAAATTTGAAGTCCATCTGTATGGCCAACATTTTACACTGAGAACCGACCACCTGAAAAGGTGGGCACTTTATCTGAATCTTTTCAAATTCACTGCCCAACATGTTCGTTCATGGCAAGGACAATGACCTTGCTGATCTACTAAGTTGACGGTCGTTACCCTCAAATGAGGAAGCTGGTGCTGTTAGCCTAAATTTGACTAGTCAGTAAAGATTACTTCTCTAATGTGTTGTTTATTTTTTATGTTTGTCTTTTGTGTCTCTAATACTGTACTGTACTTGTTTATTTTAGTGTACAAACGTTATTCCTAATGGAAGACGAAAAAGATGAAGAATAATTCTTTGATCGTAGTTTTATATTTCCCTTTGTGGGACTTTGAAAGCCAGAACATTTTAGTTTAGTGTTGAATAGCTGAAACTGTTTTAAATCCAGTTGCCAGTGTTAATGACGACGTGGTTCATATTTTACATTTGCATATACTGTATTTTTTTTTATATTATATTATTGCCTTCTTGCATGTGAAGCATTCTTAAACTTAAATTTTGATATTCACTGATATCGAATTGTGATTTAATTTTCTTGAAATATGAATTTGATCACATTTTTTTTATGTTTTGCATGTCAATTAATGTTTTGTTTATAAGACTTGTTCACTTTTCCTAATAGTATGATATGTTCCAGTGGTGGATCCCATTCTTATTGTTCATTTGTTCTTTTCCATGAGAAGGATATTTTATCCCTCATAATAACACTGAAGTCACCGTAACTTCCTTTGTTCTTTTTTTGCCTTCTGTAGAAGAATTTTGCTAAATCAATATTCTCTAGAAAGGGCCTTTGTGACAGAGTGTATTGCTCATAGTCACCAGAGGCTGTTAGATGTCTTATTAATTAATTTAGTAACTTAACTGTCATTTTTCTAACAAAAAAAAATAATTCCCACTTCTTGACTTTTGCAGTTTATGATTATTTGCAATTTATAATTTAGCTAATTTTAAATATACCTTATTTACTCTTCTTGTAAGTGTAGAAGCATAGTCCCGATATAAAGGCTGCTCCTACTTTTTCACATCTTCAGTGAACTCACCAGATACGTTTTGTTTACAATTTTCTTATTATAAAAATTGTTCTTGCTGATTATTTTGTTATAAATTTGACCTTGCTGTTATGTCATTAGCTTGTCTAGATATATCAGTAGCTTCTTTATTATTTGAGTACTTAAATTTCGTCTCCTACGAGCCAAGAACGTTCTAGAGATTGTTTACCAGTAACCTAACTTTTCATTATTATTCTCGTTTTAGTTTATTTGCTTCCACTTGTTGCACCTAAAAATACTGTCTCTCCCTTGCATCTCTGCTATAATTGCCTGCCAGGGACCACCACTAAAGTAGTCCTTAAATGATATCAGAGCCAGTTACTGCTCTAGAAATATATTCTGCAGATGACGTCACCAGGAGGGACAACGATGCCTCCTCTTTTGACGCCCAAACACGTCAGAGGCAACATCTCGCCTGAGCAGTCTAAGTTTATTTCAAACCTTATTTACGTGGCATCTTCACAGGAATTCATCTGGCACAACAAGGTGAGGGATAGTGTATGGTAAAGCTCGTGGGTCAAGCAAATTGGTTTTTCGAGAATTAGTTACATTCGTTACTGGCTAAATCCTACAATTTTTTTCTCAGATTCCATTCCCACACACACGAAATTTTGTAGATTACCTAACTGGAATCTCACTTGCCAAAGTTAATTCCTTAACCTGGAAATTACAGCTGATATACATTGCTAAGAAGTTTCTTTTCATTAAATGTGATAAACGAAAATCTCATCCTCTGAAGACTGGTTATGAGCCCGTAAAAATCTATCCCTTTTCCTAATAATTTCTAATTTCATTTCACCTCTTTCTATCATCGTAAATAAAGTGTTTTACGTCAAAAACTCGTCAATAAAGCTATTTGCTATAAAAATTGCAAATAATTAATAATTTAACTAAAGTGTTTTATGCTGTAAACTGCAAATAATTAAGAGGTAATTTTACCCTGGTGGCTTTGCAAATATTTCCTGTTAACCACAATCTAATGAACGCATACTGTACTTATCCTGCTAATTCTTCATATGTTGGGGGTAAAGTGTTTTGAGTTATAAGTTGCAAATATTTCAAAAGGTGGTTTTGCACCCTTTTTATTCATTGCAAACAGTTCTTGATAACCAAAAGTGAATGTATACTGTATTTATCTAGTAGATTGTTCCTTTATCCTAAATAGAGTGCTTTACCATATTAATTGCAAATCATTAATGAGCATTGCAACTTTTGTGGTTGCCCACAATTTAAGGAATACATACAGTACTGTATTTGTCTTGCTTATTCTTCATTTATTGTGCATAAATTGTTTTCCTTTAATACCATTAAAGAATTAATGGTTTGTATGCTATTATGGTAGCATAAATATTTCTGGTTAGCTGTGGATAACCAATATATTTTCATCCAGTAAAATGATATTGGAAACTCATTATATGTGTGTTCATGCTTTCAGATTCCCATTATTAACAGTGTGTCGTTTCTATTTCTGCAATTGCAGTGTCCTCTATTCTACTCTGCCTGTATGACAGAGGTAATCGTCGAGTTGAGGCCAAAGTCTTGGCATACGTCCGTGGTGCCGGGAAACGAAATCGTGCTCACCACCTCTGGGATTCGAGGCAGCATTTCATAAAATTTAATTTGAAAAATTTAATTCAATTCTTTTAATGTCATTGCATTTCCAAAATTAAAAGAAAGTTAAATTCTGAGTTTCATTTAACCAACTAAATATCTGTCCTGTCTGTTTGTGAGCTCTTAACCGAGCTCAGTACTTTGAGTCCCCTTAGTAAAACAGAATCTTAACAACACTCTACAATCCCAACCCAACAGGATGGGGTGGAGGTGTTGGTGTGAGTGTTGCGTGAGGGGATGGTGGGAGTGTGAGCATCGTTTAGGGGGATGGTAGGAGTGAGTGTTGTGTGATGGGGTGGATGTAGTTGGTGTAGGGGTGGGAGCTGTAAGAGGTGTGATCTGTGTGTCAGGAGCTGGGTTAGTGTTGTGTGGTGGGCTTTGGGTGGGGAGGTTTTGTGTGAGTGGGGCAGGAAGGGGCCTTTGCCAAGAATTGGAGGTGTGGGAGGAGCAGGGGGTGAAGGTGGAGGTGGTGTGGATGATGGCAGGGGCAGAGGGAGGGACTCTTTGAGGAATCCTCTTCAGCCTTTCTGGGCAGCGGTTGTTCCATGCATGATGGTTTCCCTTACAGTTCGGGCACTTGGCAACTGTTGCTTCTATGGCCTTGAATTTGTTGAGGTAGCTTTCAGTGGAATGTCCCCCACTGTAGATTGCATATCTCTTTGGGAGATGGCAAGTGCTTCTATGGTGCCCATATCTTTGACACCGGAAACATCTCAGTGGTTCAGGGGTGTAGTCTCTTAAGTTGAATTTACCCCAGATGCCGAGGTGTACTGGAGCAGGGGGTGGACCACAGATGTGGACCAGAACTTGTTTGGAGGGGATGGTTTGGCCCTCTATTTTGGAGGAGCAACGTGAGGCAGCAGAAATATATGTTTGCTTGGTTAGCAGGTCAACTGACAAGGCAACGGGGAAGCCAATGAGGATATATTTCCTTATTTTCTGAGCAGGGTTCATCTCTGCCAATTGAGGTGAATTTAGGTTGCGGATCTTCTCTGCGGCTTCTACTGAGGATGGGTGGATGATAAATTCACCCTGCACATTAGGCTTAATTTTGCAGCCAAACTCGGTGAGTTGGTCTTCCAACTCTCTAATTAGGTCAGGAGCCTGGACTTCTTTGATATGGGCTCTCCAATGGCATCAGTCTTCAGGGCTGGGGGGGGGGAACTGAGGCAGCAGCACTCTCCTAGCTGCTGCCAGAGGCCATCCTTGGCCTCTTCTTCCCCACAACCATCCACCCCTTTTGAGGGGGGTCGGGTTCCATTCCCCCTCTGGGGGGGGAGCAGGAGAAGCGGTAGAGGCCATGGCTAACAACTAGTCATGGATGTCCACAGATTTCACTAAGTATATTATATTACTTGTACTGTTTGTTTGTCAATTTTGTTTAATAAAATATAGGGGCCTTGTGGCTGGAACACTTCAGTTATTTGGAACACTACAACACTTTATCACTAAAATAGTCTTCTATCTTTCTTCCCAACTCTCGTGAGAGAGAGGAAGGCAAACAGAAAATATACAATGGAATACCTCGGTTATGAGGCACACTACAGAGTATGCTCAACACAATGTGGCCTTTTATACCTCTTCCCAGCTCTCTTAGGAGGGGGAAAAGCAAACAGAAAAATAAATGCTAAATGAAAACTTGAACACTTTCGATAGAATTATGGAGAACACAATAATGTGTGTTCAACTAAACCAAAACAACACAAAAGCACAAAAAACAAAACAAAGCAAAGGCAATCTCTCTGTTTCTCTCTCTGGCTCTTGTGAGAGAGGAAGAAAAGAAAACAGAGATACTTAGGGTCGTTTTTTCTTTGTAGAAACTTCCACTTCAGATCAGGGAAGTAGTGGAGGAGGAGGAAATTACTTCACTGGTAGGAAGAGGCTTCAACTACCTATCACAAAAGAGATAAAAACAAAGTAGAAACTTGAACACCCATTTCTCTTCCCAACTCTTACAAAAGAGTGAGAAGAGCAGGCAGAAATATTTAGTTATAGAACACACACAATCACTTGTTTTCACTAAAACAGAAATGGAAACACAAAAAACAAAACAAAAACAATCTTTCTGTTTCTTTCTTTGGCTCTTGTGAAAGAGAAAGAAAGAGAACAGAGATATTTAGGCTCGTTTTTTTGTAGAAACTTGATCGGCTTCAACTGCTGGCAGAGAGGATGTAGGAGGTCCTATCACTACTAGAGCTGGAATCAGACTGTCGTGGAGAGTTAATCTGCTGGGCGGAGTTGGCTCCAACTGCTGGGTGGAGTTGGCTTCAACTGTTGGCTGCTGGCAGAGGGAGAGAGGAGAAGGTCCAATCGCTACTGGAGCTGGAACTGGACTGAGTGCAATAGCTAGAACCACATACTATGCTTCTGCAGTTGAAAGAGCTACACAACTTTGTTTTCTTTACTACTTCAATTTACAACACCATTACTCAAATGAAATGAATAACCTGAAGTCGACTTATGATCTTCAGAGTCACCTGCTCATTCAGCATCAGAGTACTCAATGAAATTTTTAGATCCATCATTTTTGTCAATTGAATTCATTTCTTGCTTCATAGCATTCATCCAACAGTTTCCATCAGCATCCATTAATGATTCTTTAACAGGAGTAGGTTCAGATGCTCTGCAAGTTGCAGCTGAAACCCTATCACCATACATATTTGGTGCTCGTTTCTCCCTTACTGAACTCCTTACTTCAGGATCAGGCTGTTCATATACTTCATCATTATTTAAAAAAAAACTACTACTTTCTTCTGGATGAAGTGTCTCAATGGTTGGAGTTTCATTTTTAACATCCATTTCCTCCTTCTCAACTCCACATTGTTCCTCATTAGGGATTACATCTCAGCTGTATAGTATTTTCCTCTTTTGTAAATCATACAACCTATATCCTTTTACATCAGTACCATACCCTAAGAAAATGCATTTGATAGACTTTGAATCTAATTTTCTTCTTTCATCTTTAGGAACATGAGCATTACAAACACACTCAAAAATCTTTAAATGCTCAACATTTTTTTTTTTTACCTGTAAATGCTTGATAGGGAGTAATGCCCTCAAGTAGTAGGTTGGCCATGGCACCAGCCGCCCGTTGAAAGACTATGACTGAAGGTATTAGGATGCAACTAGGACTAGTCCAGACAGTTCCAGGTTGAGTCTTCCTTCAGGACGGTTCTTTCCTCATGCCTACATCTACACTGAATATTCTGGCATATTCATTACACATCTCTTGCTGTTCCATTACATTTGACAAGTCACAACATTCTGCACATCTGTCTCTTTTACCTTCCTTTTCCTCATATTTTGTCATTATTTATGGAAGGTTCACAATTAATGGCCCCCAGTACCCGGCATAGTGGGGTGCGAAGAATCTCCGGGGATCGTGTTGACTCCACCATTGGCTTGAGGGCAGACACCCCTGGTGGTAGTAATGGTTCTGCACTTAACCTTGCACCTCCCAATAGATCTGCTTCTTTCACTCTTCATTATTCAAACATTCATGGGCTGAACTCTAATCTTTCGACTGTGGAACAGCACTTGGGCACTTTGCTCCCTAACATCCTCCTCCTATCTGAAACCCAGTTGTCTATACATGCTTCCACTGACCCTTTCCAAATCTCCCACTATAATCTGTATACTCATTTTCGTTCCAAAGGCGGGGTCTGTGCATACTGCAACATTAACACTCCTACTGTGAGGCTCATGGACCTTGAATCTCCTGAATTTGATGTTCTCTGGCTAAAAGTCTATCTCTCCACTACCACTATCATCCTTTGCTTCTGCAACTGTTCTCCAAACTCCACCGAGTTTGTGTCTTTCTTTGAATATCTCTCCTCGTACTATGAGTCCTTGCTATCTTCTCACCCACATACCGAAGTTCTCTACATTGGAGACTTCAATGTACACCACAGTGAGTGGCTTCAGTCTTCTCACACTGATGTGGGAGGAAGCGAGGCTCTTGCTTTCTCTATTACTCACGATCTGGAGCAAATTATCAAACATCCTGCTCTCGTTCCTGATCGTCACGAACATGCTGCAAACACTCTTGACCTATTTTTTACTTATAACCCTTCAAACTAATCTTATTCTGTGCTTTCCCCTCTTGGTAAGTCTGACCACTCCATTATCTCTGTCTCTTCCATTTTCGCTCCCCCACCACCAATCCCTCCTACTCAACACCTCCTTTGGCACTTCGAGCGAACCCAATATGAAAATTTGCGTAACTTTCTCTTTGACTTCCCATGGGATGACTACTGCTTTCGGTCCCGCAACCCTCATCGGGTAGCTGTAAAAGTTGCCGAGATCATGACCGCGGGAATGGAGGCGTACATCCCCTCTTCTACAAAAACTTTCTCTCCCCCTAAACCTTGGTTTGACCATGCCTGCTCCATGGCTATCCAGGCTAGGAATCAGGCTCACCGATCTTACCAAGCTTCTCCTTCCGATTTAACTTGCTCTGCTTTTATTATAGCTAGGAATCGCTGTACAGCTCAGACTCAAAGGTCTAAGGCTTCCTTTTTAAGAAGGAAAGTTCATGACCTTAACTCCTCTCCCACTGACAATTGCTTCTGGTTCTTATCCAAAAACCTCTCCAAAAACTTCTGTAACTCAAGCTTTTCCCCTCTCATTCGTTCTGATGGTTCTATAGCTTGCTCTCCCACTGACAAAGCCACTCTCTTTGTCTCTCATTTTTCTGCCAACTCTTCTATCAACGATTCCAGCGCACCTGTTCCTCAGTCTTTTCCCCTCTCTAACCCTATGCCCTCCCTTATCCTTTCTTCATGCAAAGCTCATAAGGTTCTTCGCTCACTAAAGACAAACAAGGCATCTGGTCCCGATGGTATCCCTGCAAGGTTCCTTAAGGAGTTTGCAGATGAACTGGCTCCCGTGCTTTGCCGTCTTTTTCGCCTCATTCTGTCAACCAGTATCTATCCTTCATCTTGGAAGCATGCTTTAGTTCAACCTGTTCCTAAGAAGGGTGACCACTCTGTTCCTTCTAACTACCAACCTATTGCCATAACCTCCTCTATTGCTCAATTCTCACTTCTTGAAATGCCTTGAATCTAACTCACTTATCTCCGATCACCAGTATGGCTTCCACAAGGCAAGATCCACTGGTGATCTCCTGTCCTATCTTACTCATGTATGGTCATCTTCTCTGAGGAACTATGGGGCATCCTTTGTCGTCGCCCTTGATATCTCTAAGGCTTTTGACAGAGTCTGACACAAGGCTCTGTTGGCCAAACTCCCTGCCTATGGCTTTACCCCTTCTTTCTGTTCTCTGATTTGAAGTTTTCTTACTGACCGTTCTATATCTGTAGTTGTTGATGGCATGACATCTAGCCCTTTCTCTGTTTCCAGTGGTGTTCCACAGGGCTCTGTTCTTCCACCTACTCTCTTCCTTCTCTTCATCAATGATCTTCTACAATCCCCATCTTCCTCTCTTCTTCATGCCTTTGCCGGTGATTCTACCCTTCACTTTTCCTCTGCCTTTTCTTAACAACCTTCATCTGTTACTTGTAATCAATCTCGTATCACTCTTTCTTCTACTCTTAACTCCGATTTGCAGAGAGTATCTGAATGGGGCACTCAAAATTTAGTTAAATTCAATGCCTCCAAGACACAGTTTCTGGCTATCTCTTTATCTTCTTCTCCTCCTGATAACCCTATTGTCCTCGAAACTAATGAAATTTACTCTCTTAACTCTATCAATATATTAGGAATCCATATAGCCTCTAACTTGTCTTGGAGGAATCACATAATCCAAATTTCAAAATCTTCATCCAAAATATTGGGGGTTTTGTTTCGTTTTTGTTATTACTTTTCCTCAATGCAGTTGCTTAAAATTTACAAAGGTCTTATCCGCCCCTGCTTAGAATACTGCTCACACATCTGGGGTGCTTCTTCCTTTACTTATCTTTTTGATAGGGTTGAATCTAAGGCAGTCAAACTCATTAATGATCCTTCTCTTACTTCTAACCTGGATTCTCTCTCTCTTCGCCGTAAGGTATCTTCCCTTTCGCTTTTCTCTCGCTACTACTTCCATCGCTGCTCTGATGAGTTGCCGAGTTGCATCCCTCCTCCACTGCCGAGGCCGCGTAACACTCGCAAAGCAGCCTCATCTCACAGGTACTGTGTGTAGATTTGTAGCTCGCGGATTGGTTAGTGCAGCGACTGCTTCTTCCCATCTACCTCCAGACTCTGGAACTCTCTTCCTCCTTCTGTCTTTCCTAATTCTTATGACCTTTCATCTTTCAAAAAGCAGATCTATCGTCATCTCAGAGCCTAGTCCTCCATATCTCTGGGTCCTCTTTACTTTGACTGTTTTTTTCTGTCAGTCGTTTTCCTTTGTGTGACATTACCTCATCTCTGCCTTGCCCTTAACCTTTTTCTTTTCCTTCATCTTGGTATTTTCTCGTGCCCGGGCCTTTGTTGATGAGGGCAGTTTCTGCCTGTCCCGGTGTCACACTCTTAAAAAAAAAAAAAGTGCTCTGGTAGGAATTCTATTCTTCAAACAACAGGCAGTTGCTAATGCCTCTGCCCAAAATTTATGAGGCAACTTTGAATCTATCAACATATCCCTAACTTGTTCTACAAGAGTCCTGTTCATCATTTCACTCACCACATTTTATTCTGGAGTTTTTGAAATAGTATAATCATGTCTAATACCTTCATCTTTCATATATTTCTCAAATTCATTTGATGCATACTCACCTCCATTATCTGTACAGAGTTTTTTTTTAATTTTCCTACCTATATGGTTTTCTAAATAATTTTTCCATTTCTGAATTTATAAAAAAAAAAAATTCATATTTACCTTTAATTACATACACCCATACATAACGAGTCGCATCATCAGTAAATGTAAGATTCACCATTACCTAAAGATTTTTCATTCATTTTCCCACATACATCACTATGAATTAAATCAAGAGGGACCCTGCCAAGTTTTTCATTTTTACAAGGGAAATGAGTTTTCTTATTTTGTCCTTTTACACAAGGTTCACAAAATTGTAGTTCTTTATCTGCATCACAATTCAAACCCTCTACAAGATCTTTTTTTACCAAAGACTTTAAATTTTCAAAACCTAAATGGCCATACCTCTTAGGCCAAATATTTTCATTTTCTTTTTCTTTACATGCAGAAGTTACTTTATGTTCATAATGAATACATTTTAAATAATACACACCATCTTTCTTTTCAGCTACAGCAATTAGGTTTTCACTGGCATATAAAATCTTACACTCATCACCATGAAACTGAGTAAAATTGCCAAGTTTTGTAACTTTACATACACTAAGTAAATTAAAAGATAATTTAGGTACATGCAATACATCAGATACTGTAAACTTTTTACCCTTGCCATTTAGTAACAACAGTTTTTAGGCTACTTTGCCAAAACCAATATTGAAAGAATGCCCATCACCTAATGCCACTGAAATAGTTTCCCTATCAGTATATTCTGTAAAATAATTCCTGTGGCATGTGGCACCAGAATCTACAATCCATGTGTCAACCATGGAATCTTCACCACAAGCAGACATAGCATGGGCTGCAAGCAACCCCACACTCTCATCACTTTCATATTTAGTTTCAACAGTATTTGATTTTTATTTAAAAATAGGCCTAGTAAGCCTAAAATAATTAAAAAAAAACAAAAATTCTTTTTAATATGCCCTGGTTTACCACAGTTATGACACTTACAAATATTCTTAGGCTTCGATTTCTTGGAACCATAGGCCTTTTCTTGCTTGAATTGACATTTGAGCTACCACTCTCTTGAGACATACATTTTCTTTCCTCATGCAGTAACCTTTCAATCATAGTTTCTAATCCTGGTACTTTAGGACTAGCTTCCAGTGCTGCGACTAAAACATTATATGAATCTGGTAGGCTAGCTAAAAGATAAACTACACTATCCTCTTCCCTAACAGAATCTCCAATAGCAGATAGTTCAGCAAATATTTCAGACATAGTTTTATATGATTCTGTATTGAACTGCCTTCTCTTAACCTTAAAGAAAATAATTTTCTACGCAACTGCAATTTATTAGACCATGTTTTCTTCTGGAACTGGTCACAAAGTTTTTTCCAAACTTCTTGGGGATCTTTTTGATCACCAATCATATAAAGTAATTTTGTGTTAATGGCCAATACAATAATAAACAATGCTTTATTTCTCCTAACAACATATTTCCTGTAATTAGTAGTGTTTGATGAATTAGGGACAGTCCCAGTTCCCTCTACCAGGCCACACACATCTTCTCTAATAAGGGCCATTCAAATCTGGACTCTCCAGGTAGCATAATTAGTGCCATCTAGAGGCACAATGACACTTTTCAAATCGGCCATATCAAAAACTAAAGGCACTTGAAGACATACCACAATTCACTAGGCTAGGCTAGTCATCTGGGTTACTTTACTATCGGAAGCTAATTGCTAACCTAGGGTACCGCCAGTTACTGGTGGGCTAGGAAATCATTAAGAACAGCTTCCACATAACACCTCAGATTTTATCTTCATTTCTTCTTATCTCGGATATCAACTATAAACCATGGATCCGCAGCAACTGGGCCCATAACCTAAGAGTATATAAAACCCATATATTCTATAAATACATAGTAATCCAAGAAAGATTTAATGAAATGTCCTTCAGCCCTTTTTGTTTACTTTATAATCAAGATGCTGAAAAAACAACAACAGAAAATGAGGAATTTTAAAATTGTGAAAACAATGTCTTCTTGCGCACAATATCAACAAAAGATTAATAAGCTTTTATAAAGGGTGAATAAATAATATATCTTCAACAGTTCTGTCTATCTGTGTATCATACTTTACACCACAATGTGATTACCTAATTGTGATTACCTAATTGTGTTTACGGGAAAGAGCCCAAAGCTCGTATCTTCCCGTCTCCTGATCGGTTCCATTTTTAGACTTAGTGATACTTATCATACCTGTCCTTAAAACTATGGATTGAGATAGCATTAACTACCTCCTCGCTTAGCGAATTCCAATTATCAACTACTCTTACACTGAAAAAGTATTTCCTTACATCCTGCAAACAAGTTTTCTTACGAAGCTTCAAACTATGACCTCTAGTTCTAGAGCCAGCCATATCGAAATATCGATCCCTATCCACTCTATCATAACCATGAAGGAATTTGAAGACTGTCACCATATCCCCCCTTACTCTTCTAGCTTCGAGTGATGGCAAGTCTAATTCCCTCAGCCTCTCATCATAACCGAGATTGCGTATTTCTGGCACCAGTTTCGTGGCATGTCTTTGAACTTTTTCAAGCTTAGCTATGTGCTTTTTCAAGTGCGGATTCCAAAAGGGGGCTGCATATTCGAGTTTTGGCCTCACATAGGTTACATAAATATTTCTGAACATTTCCTTGTCCATGTATTCAAGTTACTTTGTAAGGAGATGAGAAGAGAACATAAAGTTCTTCTCTTCCACAAAGAAGTGAGGTGGTTTTTGTGACAGAGTGTTTCGCTCAATGTCAACAGAGGCTGTTAGATGCCTTATCAAATAAATTAGTAACATAACTGTTATTTTCTAACTAAAAAAATTAATTCCCTTTAACATAACTGTTATTTTCTAACTAAAAAAATTAATTCCCACTTCTTGACTTTCGCAGATTATGATTATTTACAATTTGTATTTTAGCTTATAGCTAATTTTAAATAGCTTATTTACTCTTCTTGTACGTGTAGAAGTATAGCCCCAATATAAAGGCTGCTCCTATTTTTCTGTCTACTACGAGCCAAGAAAATTAAGAAAAAAATAACCAGTAACCTAACTTTTCATTATTATTCTCGTTTTATTTTATTTGCTTCCACTTGTTGCACCTAAAAATACTGTCTCTCCCTTGCATCTCTGCTATAATTGCCTGCCAGGGACCACCACTAAAATAGTCCTTAAAATGATATCAGAGCAATTACTGCTCTAGAAATGTCTCCGACAGATGACCTCACGAGGAACAAGGAGACGCTTTTTTTTTGGCGCCGAGACTGCCCAGAGGCAACATCTCGCCTGGGTAGTCTAAGTTTATTTCAAATCTTAATTACGTGGCATCTTCACAGGAATTCATCTAGCACAACAAGGAATTCATCTAGCACAACAAGGTGAGGGATAGTGTATGGTAAAGCTCGTGGGTCAAGCAAATTGGTTTATTTTCGAGAATTAGTTACATTCGTTACTGGATAAATCTTATGGATTTCTATTCTCAGATTCCATTCCCATACACACGAAACTTTGTAGATTACCAAGCTGGAATCTCACATGCCAAAGTTAATTCCTTAACCTGTAAATTACAGCTGATATACATTGCTGAGAAGTTTCTTTTCACTGAATGTGATAAACGAAAATCTCATCCTCTGAAGACTGGTTATGTGCCCGTAAAAATCTATCTCTCTTCCTAATAAATTCTAATTTCATTTCACCCCTTTCTATCATCGTAAATGTGGGGGTTTGTTTTTAAATGATGATGCTAGAGTGTTAAGATTCTGTTTTACTAAGGGGACTCAAAGTACCGAGCTCGGTTAAGAGCTCACAAACAGACAGGACAGATATTTGTACTTGAACACCCCATTTTCATTACCATTAGTCGGTTAAATGAAACTCAGAATTCAACTTTCTTTTAATTTTGGAAATGCAATGACATTAAAAGAATTGAATTAAATTTCTCAAATTAAATTTTATGAAATGCTGCCTCGAATCCCGGAGGAGGTGAGTATGAGTTCGTTTCCCGGCACCACGGACGTATGCCAAGACTTTGGCCTCAACTCGATGATTACCTCTGTCACACAGGCAGAGTAGAATACAGGACACTGCAATTTCAGAAACAGAAATGACACACTGTTTATAATGGGAAACTGAAAGCATGAGCACACATATAATGAGTTTCCAATGTCATTCTACTGGATGAATATATATAGGTTATTCACAGCTAACCAGAAATATTTATGAATATATATAGGTTATTCACAGCTAACCAGAAATATTTATGCTATCATAATAGCATACAAAACATTAATTCTTTACTGGTTTTAAAGAAAATAATATATTCACAATAAATGAAGAATAAGCAAGACAAATACAGTACTGTATGTATTCCTGATATGAAATTAATATGGTAAAACACTCTATTTAGGGTAAAGGAAGAATCTACGAGATAAATACAGTATTCATTCACTTTTAGTTATCAAGAACTTTGCAATAAAAAAAAGGGTGCAAAACCACCTTTTGAGGTATTTGCAACTTATAACTCAAAACACTTTATCCCCAACATATGAAGAATTAGCAAGATAAATACGGTATGCATTCATTAAATTGTGGTTAACAAGAAATATTTGCATAGCCAACTGGGAAAAATTACCTTTTGAATGTTTGCAATTTGGCTTTTTGGCAAATAGCTTTATTGACGAGTTTTTAAAGTAAAAACACTTTATTTACGATGATAGAAAGGGGTGAAATGAAATTAGAATTTATTAGGAAGAGAGATAGATTTTTACGGGCTCATAACTAGTCTTCAGAGGATGAGATTTTCGTTTATCACATTCAGTGAAAAGAAACTTCTCAGCAATATATATCAGCTGTAATTTACAGGTTAAGGAATTAACTTTGGCATGTGAGATTCCAGTGTGGTAATCTACAAAATTTCGTGTGACTGGGAATGGAATCTGAGAATAGAAATCCATAAGATTTATCCAGTAACGAATGTAACTAATTCTCGAAAATAAACCAATTTGCTTGACCCACGAGCTTTACCATACACTATCCCTCACCTTGTTGTGCTAGATGAATTCCTTGTTGTGCTAGATGAATTCCTGTGAAGATGCCACGTAAAATATTGAAAATAAACTTAGACCACCCAGGCGAGATGTTGCCTCTGGGCAGTCTCGGCGCCAAAAGAGAGCGTCTCCTTGTTGTGCTTCGTGACGTCATCTGTAGGAGACATTCCTAGAGCAGTAATTGGCTCTGATTTCATTTTAAGGACTATTTTAGTGGTGGTCCCTGGCAGGCAATTATAGCAGAGATGCAAGGGAGAGACAGTATTTTTAGGTGCAACAAGTGGAAGCAAATAAAATAAAACGAGAATACTAATGAAAAGTTAGGTTACTGGTTCTTCTTTTCTTAATTTTCTTGGCCCGTTGCAGACAGAAAAATAGGAGCAGCCTTTATATTGGGGCTATACTTCTACACGTACAAGAAGAGTAAATAAACTATATAGAATTAGCTATAAGCTAAAATACAAATTGCAAATAATCATAATCTGCGAAAGTCAAGAAGTGGGAATTATTTTATTAGTTAAAAAATAACAGTTATGTTAAAGGGAATTAATTTTTTTAGTTAGAAAATAACAGTTATGTTACTAATTTTATTTAATAAGGCATCTAACAGCCTCTGTTGACATTGAGCGAAACACTCTGTCACAGTAAATAAAGTGTTTTACGTTAAAAACTCGTCAATAAAGCTATTTGCTAAAAAAAAAATTGCAAATATTTTAAAGGTAATTTTTCCCAGTTGGCTTTGCAAATATTTCTTGTTAACCACAATTTAATGAATGCATACCGTATTTATCTTGCTAATTCTTCATATGTTGGGGATAAAGTGTTTTGAGTTATAAGTTGCAAATACCTCAAAAGGTGGTTTTGCACCCTTTTTTTCATTGCAAAGTTCTTGATAACTAAAAGTGAATGAATACTGTATTTATCTCGTAGATTCTTCCTTTATCCTAAATAGAGTGTTACCATATTAATTGTTAATCAGTAATAAGCATTGCAACTTTTGTGGTTGCCCACAATTTAAGGAATACATACAGTACTGTATTTGTCTTGCTTATTCTTCATTTATTGTGAATATATTGTTTTCTTTAAAACCAGTAAAGAATTAATGTTTTGTATGCTATTATGGTAGCATTAATATTTCTGGTTAGCTGTGAATAACCTATATATATTCATCCAGTAGAATGACATTGGAAACTCATTATATGTGTGCTCATGCTTTCAGTTTCCCATTATAAACAGTGTGTCATTTCTGTTTCTGAAATTGCAGTGTCCTGTATTCTACTCTGCCTGTGTGACAGAGGTAATCATCGAGTTGAGGCCAAAGTCTTGGCATACGTCCGTGGTGCCGGGAAACTAAATCATACTCACCACCTCCGGGATTCGAGGCAGCATTTCATAAAATTTAATTTGAGAAATTTAATTCAATTCTTTTAATGTCATTGCATTTCCAAAATTAAAAGAAAGTTGAATTCTGAGTTTCATTTAACCGACTAATGGTAACAGAGCTGGGGTGTTCAAGTACAAATATCTGTCCTGTCTGTTTGTGAGCTCTTAACCGAGCTCGGTACTTTGAGTCCCCTTAGTAAAACAGAATCTTAACAACACTCTAGCATCCTAAACCCCCCCCACAGTTTTCCCATGGGAATATTCTGACTTGTATTGCAGAGCTCTATGATGACATTGCAAAATTTCTCCAAGAGTAGCAGAGTAACTTTGCTGAAGAATTTGAGGACGAAACATTCATCCTTTCTCTCTTGCATATATTTTCTGTCATTTGAATGACCCCCACCTTGTTCCTGTAAGACATGCTTTGCACTAACATTGTTTGTACAGAGAAGGTAGAAGCCTTCAAGATAAAGCTCTCACTCTAAAAGTCTCGAATCCTGGGAGGGAGTGTGGGAAGCTTTTCCTATTTTTGAAGAGAATTTAAGCTATAAGACAGTCAGCCCCATGTTCTTTGCCTTTCGCACTTTGAGATCACCATGGCAAAGTACTTTACCAAGGATCATGAATATCCAGAGTGGATTCAGCTACCCATCCTGGCAGAACTGAGTGATGGTGACAACCTGAAGGAGGAGTTTATTGATCTGTAGGGGGACCAGGGTTGTCAGTAAAAAATTCTATAGATTACCGCTGACTGGTTTTTGGTGTGATCAGTTGGTAGCATACCTTGGACTGGCAAGGGCATTGCAGGAGATTATCATTCCAGATCCAAGTACCTACCTGTGAGAGAAGGTAGTCTCCACCATGCTCCTGATCAAAACAACTGCTGGAACCTTCAAGGTTGGCTGCTCCATGATATGAGAGTGGCTCTGCCCAACACAAAGCCTCGATTTGAGAAAGTAGTCGCACATAAGAAACAACAAAAATCACATTGATGAGTTCATGTTGATTACCCTGCTGTGTATGTTTGATTGAGTTTGCCCATGTTCTGTACATCTTTTTGTGTTTTTTCCTATTGTTTTTGCCTATAGCATTAGCATCCATAATGCTATTGTTTAGGAGAATGAACAATAAAAATGATCAAACAGTACTACACTTCAATTTACTTTATCCATGTACTAAGCAGATGTAAGTCAGAGTTAAGGGGTGCTGGACTGCCTAAGCTTCACTACAGGAGTTGCTGATATCGGAAAGGTTAAGAAATGTTGAATTCCAAGATGATGCGGCACTCTGCAGAGGCTATGCATCGCAAGAGGCATCCCTCCAAATCCTTCAAACCTTGGTGATATGTGAGCTTGGTAGGTAATTTGCAATGAACAAAGCAGCAACATCTCTACCACACACACCTGAGCATCCATGTCGGCTACAGTCATGTTGGGAAGGACTGCCCTCTTCCTGGACAAGGAAGTGGATACAGCCAGGAGGGGCTGGGAAGATGTTGTAGATGCTACCACCATGGCAATAGATACTTCCACAGAGGAAGCCTTCCTTCTACTCCTGCAGCACTCCCTGAAGTGCCCCACTTTTTGACATCCATAGCAAGTATAGCCCCTGGTAGAGCAGGATCTGATCCACGTGTGAGTTCCTGCAATTTCCACAAGGCTTGGTGGGGGTTGGCTGGGAATTTTGTGCTCCTTGTTGAAGTCCTCTATTGCTGTTGAAATCTGTGTGGCTGAATTTTGTCATGAAAAAGACCAGCTAACACCCGCATCTCTCACCGCAGCCTTGGCAATAGATACTTCCACAGAGGAAGCCTTCCTTCTACTCCTGC
This sequence comes from Halocaridina rubra, assembly GCA_037179515.1. Lineage (NCBI taxonomy): Eukaryota > Metazoa > Arthropoda > Malacostraca > Decapoda > Atyidae > Halocaridina > Halocaridina rubra. Next base: position 34,545 of record JAXCGZ010000363.1, read on the forward strand.
AGCACTCCCTGAAGTGCCCCACTTTTTGACATCCATAGCAAGTATAGCCCCTGGTAGAGCAGGATCTGATCCACGTGTGAGTTCCTGCAATTTCCACAAGGCTTGGTGGGGGTTGGCTGGGAATTTTGTGCTCCTCGTTGAAGTCCTCTATTGCTGTTGAAATCTGTGTGGCTGAATTTTGTCGTGAAAAAGACCAGCTAACACCCGCTGGGAATTTTGTGCTCCTCGTTGAAGTCCTCTATTGCTGTTGAAATCTGTGTGGCTGAATTTTGTCGTGAAAAAGACCAGCTAACACCCGCATCTCTCACCGCAGCCTTGACAATAGATACTTCCACAGAGGAAGCCTTCCTTCTACTCCTGCAGCACTCCCTGAAGTGCCCCACTTTTTGACATCCATAGCAAGTATAGCCCCTGGTAGAGCAGGATCTGATCCACGTGTGAGTTCCTGCAATTTCCACAAGGCTTGGTGGGGGTTGGCTGGGAATTTTGTGCTCCTTGTTGAAGTCCTCTATTGCTGTTGAAATCTGTGTGGCTGAATTTTGTCGTGAAAAAGACCAGCTAACACCCGCATCTCTCACCGCAGCCTTGAAAACCAAGCACTTAGATCCAAGCATATCTACACTCTCATATGAATAATAATTCTGATAAATTTCCCTTTTTAGCATTGGGTCTCATAAGTTTACTATTGATTTTTGTAGAGGAATAGTCACTTAGACTGTGCTTACACTTAGGGCACTTAAAGGCACAATCTAGTGCAAACTGTGAGCATCTTTGAAAGCATAGATGTATTGGCTCATTAAGGGGTTGAAAACCACTGAAAAATTAACTTCATAATACTGCCTGATTAGTAGTGTAAAGCACTAATGCCTGACAATTGTTCTAAACTTACATGGGAGTAAAGCCATCCACACTTCCCTGATATACCTGTGGAATCCAAGGTTTGCTGGAGAGCCAGTATGCAGTTGATCCCCATATGTATGATGGCTTCCAGGTCAGGCCACCTTTTATGGAATATTCAGACTTCCATGGACAGCCTTCACATCTTGAGAACAATTCTTAGAAACAAAGGCACCGCAACACATGGCACATGTGATTACCTAATTGTGATTACCTAATTGTGTTTACGGGAAAGAGCCCAACGCTTGTATCTTCCCGTCTCCTGATCGGTTCCATTTTAGACTTAGTGATACTTATCATACCTGTCCTTAAAACTATGGATTGAGATAGCATTAACTACCTCCTCGCTTAGCGAATTCCAATTATCAACTACTCTTACACTGAAAAAGTATTTCCTTACATCCTGCAAAGAAGTTTTCTTACGAAGCTTCAAACTATGACCTCTAGTTCTAGAGCCAGCCATATCAAAATATCGATCCCTATCCACTCTATCATAACCATGAAGGAATTTAAAGACTGTCACCATATCCCCCCTTACTCTTCTAGCTTCGAGTGATGGTAAGTCTAATTCCCTCAGCCTCTCATCATAACTGAGATTGCGTATTTCTGGCACCAGTTTCGTGGCATGTCTTTGAACTTTTTCAAGCTTAGCTATGTGCTTTTTCAAGTGTGGATTCCAAAAGGGGGCTGCATATTCGAGTTTTGGCCTCACATAGGTTACATAAATATTTATGAACATTTCCTTGTCCATGTGCCTGAAGGCTACCCTTACACTTGATAAGAATGCATATGCTGCCCTTACTATGCCATTTATATGTATTTCTGGAGACAAATCTGCCAGTATGTTTACTCCTAGATCTCTCTCATTTTCTGTCTCTTGAAGTTGTACTCCAGCCACCGAGTAGTCAAGCTTGGGCCTTCTTGCACTTGTACCCATTCTCATTACCTTACATTTTGAAGTATTGAATTTCATTAGCCACTTTTCTGACCACTCATGCAGATTATTTAGATCCTCCTGAAGTTCTCTACCATTGTTCTCGTTTCTTACTTTCTTCACAATCTTTGCATCATCTGCAAACATATTCATGAATGAATTTACAGACTCTGGTAGGTCATTTACATATACAAGGAACAAAAGTGGCCCTAAAACTGAACCCTGTGGAACTCCACTACTAACTCTTCTCCATTCAGACACTGAGTGTCTTACTCTAACCCTCTGTTCCCTTCCTTCTAAGTAAGTTTTTATCCATTCCAAAACATTTCCACCTATTCTAGCCATTGATTGCAGCTTCCTAATAAGTCTCCCATGTGGAATAGTGTCAAACGCTTTCTGGAAGTCTAGGAATATGCAATCTGCCCAGCCCTCTCTTTCCTGTAAGATTTGGCTTACCTCATCATAAAATTCTAATAAGTTTGTTACTGTTGATCTACCTTCTCTGAAGCCATGTTGCCTCACTGACAAAAAGTTGAAGGATTCCAAGTGAAGAGAGATATGTTTCCTTAGTAGTTTCTCCATAACTTTGCAAACTATGCTGGTCAAGGAAACTGGTCTATAGTTCAGAGCCGTATCCCTCCTTCCCTTTTTGAAGATAGGTATCACATTTGCTTGTTTCCAGCATCTTGGAATCTCCCCCGACTCCAGTGACTCCTTAAATATGATACTTAGTGCCACTGATATTGTGTTTGTGCATTTTTTAAGCACATGAGGGGATATGTCATCAGGACCTGTAGCTTTATGAACATCTAAATCCATCAGCGCTTTGCATACCTCTGTGGCTGTAAGGTTGATGTTCTCTAATACTGGCCCTTGAGCTTCTATCACTGCAATCTGAGGGGGTGGGGTATTTTCTACTGTAAATACTGACTGAAACTCCTTGTTCAATTCTTTGCAGATCTCTTCATCCGTCTCAGTGATGCTTCCATCCGCTCTCTTTAGCCTTAAAACCTGTTCTTTTACCTTCAGTTTTCCTCTGATAAAGCTGTGGAAAAGCTTGGGATTTTCTTTAGCCTTCCTGGTGATGTCCCTCTCATAATCTCTCTCTGCCTCTCTCCTTTTACTTAGGTAGTCATTTCTTGCTCTTTTGTAGGTTTGCCAGGCATTTATGTTTTTTCTCCTCCTATACCTTTTCCAGCATTTGTCTCTCCACTCCTTAGCTCTTTTACACCCATTATCGAACCATTTCTCTCTGGCATGAATTACACCTACTTTGGTGACAGGTATGCAGCAATCTACTATCTTCCCATATTTCTCACAAAAGATGTCATACATTTCTTGTACAAATTTGTTGTAAAATAAGGTTCTCCAGTCAATAACTGCAAAAAGCTCATTCATTTTGATGTAATCTCCTTTCGGATAGTTCCTCCTCATGTCCTTAGTGCCTCTACTCTCAGGAAGAATATCTTCAATGATATACTCCATCAACAACACACAGTGGTCACTCTTTCCAATTGGTGGTTCATACTCAATATTTTCAATATCCAACACATTATCTGTGAACACTAGATCAAGTAGTGATGGCTCATCCCCACCCCTGGCCCTTGTTGGTTCAGTTACATGTTGGTGTAGGAAATTCCCTTGTACGCAATCTAGGAATCTTGCCCCGAATGAGTCCTCACCACTGTGTGGGTCAAGATTTATCCAATCTATCTCTTTATGATTAAAGTCTCCCATAATCAAAATCCTACATTTTTTTTCCCGTTCCATGTTAACAACTGAGTTTATGACTTCAATAGTACCTATATGACTTTCCTCATAAATTTCAAGCCTATTTTGGTTCCTTGGTGGGTTGTATACAACAGTTATTATAATGCTCTCTGACCCAGTATTTATGCGAGCAACAAGAAATTCCCTGAACTCACTTTCTATAGCCAAGTTTATTTCTTCAACTTGAATCCTCTCACCTATGAGCAGTGCTATCCCTCCACCAGTCCTCTCAGATCTTTCAACCCTTAGTATTCTGAAGCCCTTAGGAAAAACTGTGACACTGTTTATGTCCTCACTCAACTTAGTCTCTGTAATTGCTACTATATCTGCCTTACTGTTGTGAATCCTATCTTTTAATTCTACTGCCTTACCAGCTAATCCATCAGCATTTGTGTATAACAATCTTAATGAGGCCCCATCCCCTGATCTTCTGTCATTATCTTCTTTATCTCCCCTTTGTCTGGAAGTACTCTGTAACGAAAATTTTTCTTCTCTTCTTCATTTCTTTCATCATTTAACCTTCTTGCCTCTTGCAACAAGTTTTTGATCTTTCCCATCTCTTCCTGTGTTCTGTATCGTCTAATGAACACTTCTTTGCATTCTTGAAGGTCTTTTGGACTTTTTTTTCTCAACAATATTTCCCTACATGTTTCCCCTCTCTCAAAGGTTACTTTTGTTGGTCTCGGCTTTCCTTCCCTCGAATATTTACCTAGTTGGTGTATGTTTACAATATCCTCAGGACCACATACTACTCCAAGCTTTCTTATCAGGTCTACAACCCTAGCTTTATTTTCTTCAAGTCTCCCCTGCCATGTTGGCTCCTGGGATTCACTTATGCCTGAGATTACCACTGTCTTCTCCTTATCAAGTGCCTGTCTGATGAGTGGGTTTGCCCTTTCCATCACAACGTCTTTCATTTTTTCGATTACTGTCTCTTTATAGTCAACTGTTTGTATGTTTTCCAGTGCCACCACCTTTACTGCCTCTTTTACTGCCACCTTCCCCTTTAGTGCATCAGCAAACGAAGTTTTCATGGCATCATTTTCCATATTCAGCTCCTGGAACTCTTTTCTGAACTGTTCAATGTTTTCCTTAATCTGGACATTCCAAGCAGCAATCTCGTCTCTCTCAGAAGAGAGCAGTGAACTAACATCTAATTCCTTTAGGTTGTCATTCAGCTGTTTGTTTTTATCTTCTTGTTTAGAAAGTCTAGATTCTAGTTGACTCTTTTCCCCTTCCAGCTTCTTTATTCTTTTTTCTAGTTCCTTTCTCTCCTGCCCTTGTGCTTTATTTGCTTCCTCCAAAGATCTTATTTGTTCTCTGAGTGTTTCATTCTCTTTCATTTCTCCATCCATATTCCGAATTTTATCATCAAGGCTTATAACCATTTCCTCTAACTTCTTGATTCTCTGTTTAAGTCCCCTGATGGCTACCCCTTCTCCCGACCCATGGGTGGGAGAGGTTTGGGACAGAGATGGCCTCATTTTTATGCTCTCCCTCTCACAGAATATAGAAAGAAGACGAGAAAGAGGAAAAAAAAAAGAGAAAAACTTTTAATTGAGCTTCACACAGAATTTTTATATCTCCATATAAGTGCTATTTAGTGACTCAGTTTATCTCTTTTCTGGTAACACACATCTTAACTTAAAAACTTGACCATGGTAATTTAAGTATAAAAAGAAAAAGAAAAACAAAAGTCAAACCTGAAGGAAAATTCGAATTTGTGTTTGAGGTGGCACCCACCTGTTTCTGCTATATATTCTTCCTAACTGATAAACTGACTTGCTAACCAAGATATGTTATCACAGGATTAGACTTTACATTTAACTCAATATATGTACAAAATAAAAAAAAATAGTAAAAGAGAAAGCTAAAAGAAAAGCAAAAAAATGAAGAAAATAAGACAGCTGTACTACTTGGCAACTTAACTCAGTACTGTTGACAGGTGGATATTTGGTATTTTTTTTTTAATTATTCAATTATTTCGTGTATCAAACTAACTAACTAGTTAATATAAATGGGAAGGATACTGATTTTAACAATATATAGAACCACAGGATCAGGTAAACGGCTTAAGAGCTTTCCCCAGTTTACACAAAAAATTAGGTAATGTGATGTGATGGCTCCACCTCTGGCAACTCTTCTAGATTTCCTTCAAGGCAGAACTGGACGGCAGCTTCTCTCTCTCCTCACGAAAATGTTCTCAATTTTTTTTCCTTTAATATGAACAGTCTCGTCTTACAACAAATATAAGTTTTGTACTCACAATACTCTGCGGATTTCAGATTTATGGAAATTATGGTAAAGTTTTCTACTAAGCACTTAGTCACTCAAAACACAAGTAGTAGTTTATTATGTGGAGAAGGAGTAATGTTTGACAGTACTGGGGCGGGTGCAACCTGCACTTGGCTCAATTTCCACCTACAGCTCTGACAAAGAGCTGGTGAAGTGACCTGGAATCAAGGCTTGCTGGAGAGCTGCACACAGTTGAGCCAGACATTCCTGATGGCCAGCCTAGCCCTCACATCCTGAAGGTGGTGTAAGACATCTCGACATCGCACTTCTATAGAGCAAAGGGCTCTACAACATATGGCACACATGGAGAGTTGTGAAGTTTGCTGGTACTGGGTTCACCACGAATTTTGGTACGCTAAATTGCAACCTCTGAATTTGACAATGTGCAGGCAAGGCAACTGTTACACAAAACCTGGAGGAAGTACCCAGGAAAATCTAGAAGAGGTGGTCATGCCATTGTAGCAAAACCCAGAGTGTAAATTCCACTTGGTCTTACCTAGCCTCTCATGATTTAACCCACTGTGCTTTTATTATGGCTAGGAATCACTGCACTGCTCACATTCATAGGTCTAAATCATTTTTTTTTAAGAAGAAAAGGTGATGGAACGAACTCTTCTCCCACTGATAAAAATTTCTGGTACTTGTCCAAAAGCTCTCCAAAAACTTCTGTAACTCGAGCTATCCCCCTCTCATTCATTCTGATGGTTCCATAGCTTGCTCTCCCACTGAGAAAGCCACTGTCTTTGGTTCTCATTTTGCTGCTAACTCTTCCATTCGCAATTCCAGACACCTGATCATCGTATTTTACCCCTCTCTAGCAATATACTCACCCCTATTCTTTTTTCACGCAAAGTCCGTAATGCTCTTCACTCTCAAAGATGAACAAAGCAATCAAACTCTATTGCATCCCTTCAAATTTCCTAAAGAACTTTGCAGATGAAGTGACTCCCGTGCTTTGCCGTTTTTTTCGCCTCATTCTCTCAACTATTATCTATCCTGTTTTTTGAAAGCATGCTCTAGTTCAGCCTCTTCCTAAGAAGAGTGATCATTCTGTTTCTTCGAACTGAATAATTGCCCAAACCTTTGCTGTAGCTAAAGTATTCAAAATTTTTTTCAGTTCTCATATCTCGAAACTCTTGAATTTAACTCACCTATTTTTTATCACTAGTGCAGCTTTCACTAGTGCAGACCCGCCTTCAGGCACATGGACAAGGAAATGTTCAGAAATATTTATGTAACCTATGTGAGGCCAAAACTCGAATATGCAGCCCCCTTTTGGAATCCGCACTTGAAAAAGCACATAGCTAAGCTTGAAAAAGTTCAAAGACATGCCACGAAACTGGTGCCAGAAATACGCAATCTCAGTTATGATGAAAGGCTGAGGGAATTAGACTTACCACCACTCGAAGCTAGAAGAGTGAGGGGGGATATGGTGACAGTCTTTAAATTCCTTCATGGTTATGATAAAGTGGATAGGGATCGATATTTTGATATGGCTGGCTCTAAAACTAGAGGTCATAGTTTGAAGCTTCGTAAGAAAACTTCTTTGCAGGATGTAAGGAAATACTTTTTCAGTGTAAGAGTAGTTGATAATTGGAATTGGCTAAGCGAGGAGGTAGTTAATGCTATCTCAATCCATAGTTTTCAGGACAGGTATGATAAGTATCACTAAGTCTAAAATGGAACCGATCAGGAGACGGGAAGATACGAGCTTTGGGCTCTTTCCCGTAAACACAATTAAATAATCACAATTAGGTAATCACACAGTGGTGAGGACTCATTCAGGGCAAGATAGCTAGATTGCGTACAAGGGAATTTCCTACACCAACATGTAACTGGAACCAACAAGGGCCAGGGGTGGGGATGAGCCATCACTACTTGATCTAGTGTTCACAGATAATGTGTTGGATATTGAAAAAATTGAGTATGTACCACCATTTGGAAAGAGTGACCACTGTGTGTTGTTGATGGAGTATATCATTGAAGATATTCTTCCTGAGAGTAGAGGCACTGAGGACATGAGGAGGAACTATCCGAAAGGAGATTACATCAAAATGAATGAGCTTTTTGCAGTTCTTGACTGGAGAACCTTATTTTACAACAAATCTGTACAAGAAATGTATGACATCTTTCGTGAGAAATATGGGAAGATAGTAGATTGCTGCATACCTGCCACCAAAGTAGGTGTAATTCATGCCAGAGAGAAATGGTTCGATAATGGGTGTAAAAGAGCTAAGGAGTGGAGAGACAAATGCTGGAAAAGGTATAGGAGGAGAAAAAACATAAATGCCTGGCAAACCTACAAAAGAGCAAGAAATGACTACCTAAGTAAAAGGAGAGAGGCAGAGAGAGACTATGAGAGGGACATCACCAGGAAGGCTAAAGAAAATCCCAAGCTTTTCCACAGCTTTATCAGAGGAAAACTGAAGGTAAAAGAACAGGTTTTAAGGCTAAGGAGAGCGGATGGAAGCATCACTGAGACGGATGAAGAGATCTGCAAAGAATTGAACAAGGAGTTTCAGTCAGTATTTACAGTAGAAAATACCCCACCCCCTCAGATTGCAGTGATAGAAGCTCAAGGGCCAGTATTAGAGAACATCAACCTTGCAGCCACAGAGGTATGCAAAGCGCTGATGGATTTAGATGTTCATAAAGCTACAGGTCCTGATGACATATCCCCTCATGTGCTTAAAAAATGCGCAAACACAATATCAGTGGCACTAAGTATCATATTTAAAAAGTCACTGGAGTCGGGGGAGATTCCAAGATGCTGGAAACAAGCAAATGTGATACCTATCTTCAAAAAGGGAAGGAGGGATACGGCTCTGAACTATAGACCAGTTTCCTTGACCAGCATAGTTTGCAAAGTTATGGAGAAACTACTAAGGAAACATATCTCTCTTCACTTGGAATCCTTCAACTTTTTGTCAGTGAGGCAACATGGCTTCAGAGAAGGTAGATCAACAGTAACAAACTTATTAGAATTTTATGATGAGGTAAGCCAAATCTTACAGGAAAGAGAGGGCTGGGCAGATTGCATATTCCTAGACTTCCAGAAAGCGCTTGACACTGTTCCATTTGGGAGACTTATTAGGAAGCTGCAAGCAATGGCTAGAATAGGTGGAAATGTTTTGGAATGGATAAAAACTTACTTAGAAGGAAGGGAACAGAGGGTTAGAGTAAGACACTCAGTGTCTAAATGGAGAAGAGTTAGTAGTGGAGTTCCACAGGGTTCAGTTTTAGGGCCACTTTTGTTCCTTGTATATGTAAATGACCTACCAGAGTCTGTAAATTCATTCATGAATATGTTTGCAGATGATGCAAAGATTGTGAAGAAAGTAAAAAACGAGAACAATGGTAGAGAACTTCAGGAGGATCTAAATAATCTGCATGAGTGGTCAGAAAAGTGGCTAATGAAATTCAATACTTCAAAATGTAAGGTAATGAGAATGGGTACAAGTGCAAGAAGGCCCGAGCTTGACTACTCGGTGGCTGGAGTACAACTTCAAGAGACAGAAAATGAGAGAGATCTAGGAGTAAACATACTGGCAGATTTGTCTCCAGAAATACATATAAATGGCATAGTAAGGGCAGCATATGCATTCTTATCAAATGTAAGGGTAGCCTTCAGGTACATGGACAAGGAAATGTTCAGAAATATTTATGTAACCTATGTGAGGCCAAAACTCGAATATGCAGCCCCCTTTTGGAATCCACACTTGAAAAAGCACATAGCTAAGCTTGAAAAAGTTCAAAGACATGCCACGAAACTGGTGCCAGAAATACGCAATCTCAGTTATGATGAGAGGCTGAGGGAATTAGACTTACCATCACTCGAAGATAGAAGAGTGAGGGGGGGATATGGTGAAAGTCTTTAAATTCCTTCATGGTTATGATAGAGTGGATAGGGATCGATATTTTGATATGGCTGGCTCTAGAACTAGAGGTCATAGTTTGAAGCTTCGTAAGAAAACTTCTTTGCAGGATGTAAGAAAATACTTTTTCAGTGTAAGAGTAGTTGATAATTGGAATTGGCTAAGCGAGGAGGTAGTTAATGCTATCTCAATCCATAGTTTTAAGGACAGGTATGATAAGTATCACTAAGTATAAAATGGAACCGATCAGGAGACGGGAAGATACGAGCTTTGGGCTCTTTCCCGTAAACACAATTAGGTAATCACTGGGGATCTCCTATCCTATCTCACTCACGTATGGTCACCTTCTTTGTAGAACTTACGGGGAATCCTTTGTCATCTCCTTTGATATCTCCAAGGTTTTTGAAAGAGTGTGACACAAGACTCTTTTGGCCAGACTCATGCTTATGACTTTACCCCTTCTTTCTGTTCTTTGATTGCTTGTTTTCTTTCTGGCCATTTTATTTCCATGATTGATGACAGCGCAACATCTAGCTCATTTCATGTTACCAGTGGTGTTCCACAGTAATCTGTCGTTTCACCTACTCTGTTCCTCCTCCTCATCAACTATCTTCACCAGTTTCCATCTTCTTCTCTTCTCCACGCCTTTGCCGATGATTCTACCATTCAATTTTCCTCTGCCTTCTCTTCATAGCCTTCATCTGCTACTTGTAGCCAGTCTCGTATCACTCATTTTTCAAATCTCAACTCTGATTTGCAGAGAGTATCTGAGTTGGGCACCAAAAATTTACCTAATTTTATTGGCTCTAAGACACAGTTTCTGGATATTCCTTTACCTTCTTCTCCTCCTGATAGCCCTATTATCTTTGAAATAAAAACATTTATCCTCTTAATTCTATAAACATATTAAAAATTCACATAGGATCAATTGGAGAAGACGCACCTCTACTGTCAACTGGAGAAAACACTCCTCATTATTGGCCAAGTGGAGATAGCGCACCTCATAATTAAGAAACTTTAAATAGAGCACCTTTCAAAAAAAAAAAAATGAAATATATAAACTTGATGATTAAAATCTGCTACACAATCGAAATAAAATGTGAACTCAGAAAGAATACTGTTCAGATATATGCTGACATAAGCATTGTTTTAAGAATAGTATTACTCAACTGTGTTTGTATTAACTTCAGCAGAAGGATAAAAGAAATGGAGTTTGTGGCAAAATATTTGGTGCTCATGATCTCGATGATGTTTCACTTTATGTGCAAAACACGCTTGATTGCGGTTTTTTTTTTTTTTTTTAATTTCTTATGAAGTATTCTTCACAGTAGGATTGATGATCAAACCACCTGTTTAGACTTAAAGTACCTACTAGATAGAGGAAAGTTAAGCAAATTACAGTTTTGGTCATAAAATTGTCAACGGGAGAATAGACACCTGAAAAATGGTCAACTGGAGAAAACGCACCTAAGCATGTAATTAGGTCCGTTTTCTCCAGTTGCTCCTTATTAGCATTTCTATTATTATTGTAACTGTGCAGTAGCAAACGGGGAACATTCAGTGTGCATGGCTGGAATAACCGTGAATAATTCTTATTTTTTAAAGAAGATGCATACATTGGTACAATTTTTGCTAGTAGCAGAATTAAAGGCCGTGATCTCCTTTGTTATTCAAGGTAATCTCGTACTGAAAATGAGCGTGAAGAAGAAGAACGCCAACAATAAAATGTCAACAAGCTCGTCTTTTATTTGTCATAATGACTGATTCAGCATCAAATGCTTCCCTGCAGTGGGAAACTAGCAAATTGTCCAATTTAAAAACAGAACCACTAACCGATGAACGTGAGGTGAACATTAAAAGCAACAAGATTGGCAGTGGAAGTGAGTCTCTTAGAAACCGAAAAATTAAACCAAAGACTCCGAAGAAACGAAGAAGGTATCGTAGTTTATTTCTTGGATTTGGCTTTATACCCAATCGTGATGAAGAATTTGAAAGAGCACAATGTGTTGTGTGTGGTAGAGTCTTGGGCAATGATGCTCTTAAACCTTCAGGTCTGCGTAGACATATGGAGAAAGTCCATAAAGACTTGGTAGGTAAACCTATTGAATATTTCAGATCTCTTCTTCGCCATATAGATCCAACAGATTCAATTCATAATCTGATTTTTCCTTCAGATGAGATACACGAAGACGGTGCTAGCCGAGCTGGTGATGTAAGCCGGCCAAAAGATATTGCAAATTCTATTGATACACTTGTGAAAGATTCAGATTGGGGGAGTAAGCCAAAAACACTGTCGTCACATCGGAAGAAACGAAGAAGATATCACAGCTCATTCCTAAAATATGGATTTATTTCTAGACGTGATCATGGAGAGGAACTCGAGAAGCCACAGTGCCTTGTGTGCGGTAGAATTCTTGCTAATGCAGCATTGAAACCATCAAGTTTGGAAAGACATATACAAACACTTCATAAGGAATTAGTCGATAAACCCGTCAGATACTTTGAAGATTTACGTAACAATGTCAACTTGGAGGAATTAGATTACAGAAGACCTCAAAGAATTATTACCTTGGTCAGACCAAATGAGGGTACATTAATTGCATCGTATATAGTTGCTCTTCGCTTAGCAAAAGCTGGAAAACCATTTGTTACAGCAGAAGAATTAATTTTACCCTGTATGAAAGATGTATGTGCTGAAATGTTTGATGAAGCAGCAGTTGCAAAAATTAATAGCATATCAGTATCTAAAGAAACTGTGACCAGAAGAGTAAAGGAACTTGCTGATGATATTGAAGACCAGCTGTGGAAAGAATTGAAAGTAACAAATTTCTACTCGCTTTACATTGATGAGTCAACAGATGTAACAAATAAGGCATTTTTATTAGTGTACATACGTTATGAATACAGTTGTAATGTAAAAGAAGAACTTTTGTGTTCAGTTGATGTTCCCTATAAAACATCAGTTATACAAGGTGCAGTATTTGAAGCCCTTAATAGCTACATGATTTCTCATGAGTTATCGTGGACTAACTGTGTAGGTGTGTGTACTGATGGAGCTGCTACCTTGACAGGAAGTGCCAGTGATCTTGTAATAAAAATTAAAGAAATATCTCCTTTATGCAGAATTACCCATTGCCTCATTCGTCGTGAGTTATTAGTGAATTCAAAAAGGTCATCTGAACTTAGTAAAGTGTTGAGTGAAGCTATTAAAATTGTGAATTATGTTAAAGTCAATGCCCAAGACACTCGCTTGCTTTTATTGCTCTCTGACAACATGCAACCTATGGATGAACAGTACCTGCAAAACACGGAGTCTCGTTGGCTATCGAAAGGAAAAGTGTTGTTACGTGTCCTTGAACTTCGTAATGAGTTAGCTTTATATCTGATGGAGAAAAAAGCTGAATGGGCACAGCTCTTTCAGGAACCAGGATGGCTCGTGAAATTAGCATATTTGGCAGATATTTTTACCTTACTGAATGAAATAAATTCTTCTGTGCAAGGAAAGCTGTCCTCAGTATTTCATATGTATGATAAGATTTATGCTCTGAAAATAAAGCTTAGGGTATGGGAAGGGCGGGTTGTTAGGTTTAATTTTGATATGTTTCCAACCTGTGCAAACATAATAGATGAAGGTATTCAAGACTTCTTTGTCCATGAACTAGCATCTGCAGTTGTTGGCCATCTAAGATCCTTACAAGGCCAACTAGACACATTCTTTCCAGATCACAGTGATCCAAGAACTGGCAGTGAATGGATAAGAAATCCCTTTGCCTCAGTAAATATAAGCAGAACATGTTTAAGTGCGCCTCAGGAAGATAAGTTAATTGAACTTTCAAGTGACAAGGGACTAGAGGCTGTCTTTGAAAGTGATATTGGCCTGACAGAATTTTGGATCAAAATTCACAATGAATATCCTGAATTAAGTGATTATGCACTGAAATTTCTGATGCTATTTTCAAATACATACATGTGTGAAGTTGGTTTCATAGCCTTTTCATCACTTATGACAACAAATAGAAATAGACTTAACTTCCAGTCTCCTCTAAGAGTCGCATTATCAAAGATACACCCTCGTATACAAAAACTTGCATCTGGTAAACAGGCCCAGAAGTCTCACTGAGTTACCCTAGTGCGATTCCTTGAATTATATCTTCTTTATCTGAGTAAGAAAGACTACAAAGTACAAAATTTTTATTGTTGTTACTGAAATAACTTTAACGTATGTAAAGGATGCTAACAGAGAATTATAAACAGAAGAATATAAACTTACTCATGCTGTCTCCATACTTGTAAGCACCTGATGTGTTATTTTAAAAGATATTTCCTTTTTTCAATATAGTAAGAGGTCTTAAGTTAAAAAGTGGATTTCATATGTATATATATAAAATTATTAATTGAAATATATTTTTTTTAATATTACAGTATATTATTTTTTATGTTGATGTATTAAAAAACAAAATGATGCTCTTCAATTATTTTCATATCTTAATTTGACGAAATTTTTTTAATAGTAATGCCATGTTAAGCTTTCGTTTTGCATAAAATTATGCTTATGGCCATTTATTTCAGTGTTCCAGACAATTTACTTTAATCTTTGCTTCATAAATGTATTTCTCACCCATACCAGTTTGTAGCTTCAGTCTAAAAATTTAAATACAACTGGTTTAATAGTGTTGAAGTTACTAAGTAAATCTTACAGTGTGCCTATCAGGATGATTTATATTGTTATTTATTATTGCTAACCCTAGAAAACACATTCGATACTACACAAAGCAAAATAAACTGAAAACTTTTAAAAATATCTTTATGTCATGTCACAGTCGAGTTATCATTTTTTTATTAGTCAAATACATAAATGTGAGTGTTATGTAGATCATAAAACAGCATGAATTATTAATGAGTAGAGTAAATCTTTTAGAAATAATATTTTTTGTTTGTGCATGAATGAAAAAATTTTCATTATAAAGAATTATTTTATTTTCTGTGATGTGATCCTTAACGTATTCTGTTTACTATTAAATGAAGGAGCATAAGGCAGTTTGCTAGCAAATACAATATGTATTCCCAGGATATCTTGTAATACACCTTTGCTGTACAGAAAGTTATGCATTTATTTCGTATGGTTATGTAATACTGTATTTCTCAGGCATATGTGATCAAGCTTATTAGATGTATTGTACATGAACATGCTATCTAACAGATATACTACTTAACCAATCATTGTCAAATATATGCTATTTAAGAATTGGAACATCATTGGGAGTTATATTTTAACCAATTTTGTGTTTATAAATTTTAATCATTAAAGACAGAAGTATACCTTACACTGTGAGATTAATCCATAGAGCTTAGGCTCTCCAAGGAAAAATGTGATCGAGAGCCAAAAGTTAAAAGCGAGGAGAGAAAAGTAGTCTCTTCTTAAAGCCAATTAGAGTTCAAACAGTATGTGTCTTGCATTACTAAGAGTATTTCTTTTCTTTGTAGTTGTCGGACCTATTCCTTGTAAAGCAATGTAACTGACATATTTTGGGAGAACCATACTTATGCAAGAGCTAAAATATTTTTTTCTCTCAAAAAACCCTGTCATTAACACATGCACATGTTAAAGTATGTATACAGTTTGAGTTGTGTGAGAATATATCTTGTACTGGACAACTTTATCATCATTTGGGTATCCATTCATCCAAGCTAGAGAGAGCTCCATTAATATTTGTCACAATTATAGTATGTAGTTGGTTGTCCATATTGTAAAAAAGTCATACATTAAGTAA
Organism: Halocaridina rubra; assembly: GCA_037179515.1. Classification (NCBI taxonomy): domain Eukaryota; kingdom Metazoa; phylum Arthropoda; class Malacostraca; order Decapoda; family Atyidae; genus Halocaridina; species Halocaridina rubra. Next base: position 50,087 of record JAXCGZ010000363.1, read on the forward strand.
GCATTATTTAACATAATAGAGAGCATTTTAGCTTTGACTTTTAGTAGTACTGTATCACCTTGACAAGTTCGAAGGAGAGCTCTTCACCACTGATTTTGGACTTAGATATTAGTGCAAGATGTAAACCATGCCACCATGGAGAGAGTCTTCTTGAAATCTCTAAACTTTGTGTTGACTCAGTGCTCTTCAATGGGAGGAGCATAGTGGCTGAAACGACTCAAGTAGCGACACACTTGATTAGTCGCAAATTTTTTATTATTGCCATTTATACCACATTGGCTGCTATATTTTTATTGTTGGCATTTCATTTGTTTTTTAAAGTCTTATTTTACTGTGATCAGTTTTTGTCATTCTTTATTTTTTACCATTTCTTATTTTCAGACTTTCATCATTGTCTCTTGCAGTTGAGTGGCCTTCTTTTGTCCAAATGACTTTTGTCTTTTTAGGGTGGGCAGCATCACTCAGGTGGCCTCTTCTTTCTATTTCTGTACTTACAAACATTTTTTCTGCTTCTCCCTTGAAGATGTTTCAGAATCATATTATGTTGGCTATTAGTCCAGTAAAAAAAGTAGTCGGATGCTCTTCCTAACTTGCACAATCTCCCACAGAGCTACAGTAGCTCCTTAATGCACCGTTTATATATATACAGTCACCTCTCCATTCACGCGAATTAGGATTAGCTTGTATACAAAATAATAGTTAAAAAATTCGAACTGTGCGGGCAAAGTGAGCGAGAAAAAGCAAGAAAAAACGTGGTACAGTTAGTAACTAAGCGCCCGCCCCGGAACCACTCTCCCGCTATGCTGCCATATGCTTCAGTCTCTCTTCACCCAGCATACTGTGTGGATATATCGCTTGTTCTAACTGTTGTTTTAATAATCTTTGTCTTTCCTGTGCTTTCTTGTGGTATTTTTATTCATTTATCATGACCAGTAAATTCCCAGGAAAAGACTGTTGAAGTTCTCCTACTCCCAAAAGTGAGAATGTCTATGAACCTTGAGTGAGTAGAATGTGTTTAATAATTTTTTTGTTATACTGTATCTTTAATATTATATTCAGGCATTGCAGAATGAAAAAGTCTGGTGATGTTTCCTAGAGTTATGCGAAGCATGATGAGTTTTCTAGTGTTGTTTTTCCTTAGTTTCTATTTTATCTTTGTTTACGTTTACAGATAGGGGTTATTTCTCCCGCTTCCCCATCCTATTCTCCTACCGCTTAAGTCAACCGCTCATCGCCACCACACACGTCCCAGGATGCCTGTTGCCCACCGCATAATAGAGTGAGTTAATTTGTTTACTGTACAGTATTCATTTGTTTATCTGTATATATTTAACACTGTATTTATATATTTCAATTTACATATGTATATCAGCTTGGTTATTACTTGCAAAATGTGTTTTACTTAGCTTTTTTCTTTGGTATAGTGTGTTTATACATGCGGAGCGTATCTATGTTTGTTGACATTATTCTTTATGGAAATAGACTCTTTAATATACGCGATATTTGCTTTACACGGTCATTTTCAGAACCTATCCTCACAGAAATAGAGAGGTGACTGTATATATATGTATACACTCAACTCGTTTTTTACACGTTGTGACAATACACGAAATTGGAATAACACGTCTTGAAAATAATAGTAAAAAAAATCTAATTCCGCGAATATCGCACGCGAGAAAATGCATAAAAAAAAAATGGTTCAGCTTAGTAAATAACTTACCGCCTCTTGATGCGGTTTCTCACCATGCTGCCATGTGCTTCTGTCTCTCTTCATCCAGTATGAACCCCAACTTCAACTACAAAATGGGATTTTCACCTTTATTGGAGTGATTTTCCACATAAGTCATTGTTGTACTAATAAAGCAATGATTTATGACTCTCTCTCTCTCCCCCTATATATATATATATATATATATATATAATATATATATATATATATATATATATATACACACCTAGTTCTCAGAATAACGCCTAGATAGGTTCTCAGAAGTGTCGGGTAAATGGAAAATCGCGTGAAAAAATGAGTTATTTTCCATAGGAACTAATGATAAAGGGCATAGATACGTTCCAAACCTTACATAGACACACCATGCCAAAAATATAAGATAAGTAAAAAACATATTTTATTACTACATAGCAAAGCAGAAAGTCCTGTATCTATTCTTAAGAGTATACAAAAGATATTCATATTCACTTTACAGCTAGAAATTAACATATATTACTATACTTTACTATATTATGCAGTGGGCAACAGTTATACAGTACAATGGGACATGCATGGTGGCAGTGAGCAAGTAACTTATGTGGTAGGAGAGGAGGAGGATGCAGGAGAACGAACCTCTATCTGCAAATGTATACAAAGATAAAATAAGAATTAGAAATAACTAAAGGAAGACTAAAAAACGAAAAAAAAATTAATTATGCAATGCCTAAATCTACCATATGACAGATTAAAAAAACTTAATCTACATTCTCTAGAGAGGCACAGAATTAGGGGGGGATATGATTGAGGTGTATAAATGGTTTAAAGGGATTAACAAGGGTGATATTAATAAAGTTTTAAAAATTCATGATCAAACCAGAACTCGTAATGGGTAATGGATTTAATCTTGATAAATTTAGGTTCAGAAGGGAAATTGATGAAAATAGGCTTGGTAATACCGTAGAGTATTCCTAGTAGGATAATAAATGCCAATACCTTAGACACCTTCAAATGTAGATTAGATAGATATGACAGAGGTAGGGTGGGTGTATATATAATGTATAATGGTGATGATCTTTTCTTATCGTAATCCTCTTTGTACTGGTGGAAGAAGCCTCCGCAGGCGCTTATTTACTATATTTATTTAATTTTTTATTTATTTATTTTTTTTAATATAGTAAATAAGCGCCCGCGGAGGCTTCTTCCACCTGTACAAAGAGGATTACGATAAGAAAAGATCATCATCATTATACCCCTATTGGGTAGAATAGAATGTTAGAGAGAGAGAGACATCTTTAATTAACTCTTGTTCATTCAACCAAAACTACATTATTTATTGTAAAAATAATGGTTTAATTACAAATTCGTAATAATAATAATCTCCACAATCATCATCAAAGGAAAATTATTTTAAAATAATAATAATAATAATAATAATAATAATAATAATAATAATAATAATAATAATAATAATAATAATAATAAGATCTAAGGAGAATTTTTGGAATAGACATCATGAGAGTAATCCAGAGGTATATTAAAACCCAGCAGAGAGCTGGATATTCATTACACATCTTTTATAATCCCTTCACATCTGACAGGTCATTACACTCTCCATCTGTTTCTCTTTACAGCCTGATAAAGGCTGTTTTATTTTAGAATTTTTTGGTCCATCCTGGTGTCACAATAAGCTTAAAAAAAAATATATATATATATATTTTTTTTTTTGTGGGGGGCGTTATTCGCGAATTTCGAGTTTTTTACTATTATTTTTGGGGGGCGTTATTGCAATTTCGCATATAAAAAAATCACGTATAAAAGGAACAAGGTGTATATATATACAGTAAATATATATATATATATATATATATATATATATATATATATATATATATATATATATATATATATATATATATATATATATATATATATATATATATATATACACACAGGGATCCCTCGCTATATCGCGATTCACCTCTCGCGAATTCAGTACATCGCCGTTATTTTTTTGGTGAGACTTTTTTTTTCAGGGTTTATGCGATAATATTAAAATATTAAAATTTTCAGTATTTTCATTATTTTATTGATAAAAAAAAGTATTTCCCAGCATAAGAATAATAAAACAGTAAAAAATAGTAAAGCACCTACGTGAGATAGTACATGTTAAAATTTACAGTATTTTCATTGTTTTATTGATAAAAAAAAGTATTTCCTAGCTAAGAATAATAAAACAGTAAAAAATAGTAAAAAACATAAATTTAAATATGTAACTCACAGTATTGCACTATATAAAATACTGTACAATAGCGTATTGGCGTCTTGGAAAACGCAAAGGGTCGCACCTACGTGAGATAGTACATGGGATGCTATTGGCTGTTGGGTGGGAGACGACGAATCACAAAATTGTATTTCTGTATGTTCTGTATCATGGGGTCTGATTGGCTTTTTGATTGAAGCTTGGTTCTCCCAGCATCTTCCATTGTCTTGCCTCACCTTTTCAGTCTACTCACGTGTGCGCCGTTCGCGTTGTGCTTCTAAATACGTTGTGCTTGTGATTTTGTGAAACTTTTATATTTCAACCCCTGCAATGCCTCCTAAACGTTCTTCATGTTCTAAGGCTTCTGGAGTAAACCTAAGCGGCAAAGGAAGATGTTGACCATAACAGTAAAGGTAAAACTGTTAGATATGCTGAAGGAAGGAAGAAGGTTCTCGAATGTCGGCCGCCATTGGCTGTGGAGTATGTACATGTCATCATCACCTCATTCCGGTAAGTTTACGTATCACATTCATATAAATTTACGCTTGCATGCTGTTATTAATAAAGTAAAGGGTGGTTTGTTAACAGTTCAGGAGGGTTTATACAGTAAAGGTAAAAATAAATGTAAAATACCTATGTATATATGGTGCTCCTACTTCGCGGATTTTCACCTATCGCGGCGGGTCCCGGAACTGAACCCCCGCGATAATCGAGGGAGCACTATATATATATATATATATATATATATATATATATATATATATATATATATATATATATATATATATATATATATATGAATCATTTTTTTTACCCCGACCGGGACTTGAACCTAGGACTTATGATTACTAAGTCAAGGTGCTACCACTACACCACAGAAGGTTAAAAGGAATCCAACCTTATAGATTATATCTGCTATACTTAGGAAAGAACGAATTCTATCTGAATGCCACTATGTTCATATTACAGATTCCCCAACCTCACTCGTGGCTTCATTTTAGCATTTAATTCAATTCCCAATCTCTTTCGGGCCATGAAATAACCAAATAAGCACATTACATATGTGAAAACATGAATCATTTTTTACCCCGACCGGGACTTGAACCTAGGACTTATGATTACTAAGTCACGGCGCTACCACTACACCACAGAAGGTTAAAAGGAATCCAACCTTATATCTTATATCTGCTATACTTAGGAATGAACGCATTCTATCTGAATGCCACTATGTTCATATTACAGATTCCCCAACCTCACTCTTGGCTTCATTTTAGCATTTAATTCAATTCCCAATCTCAGTCGGGCCATTGAAATAACTAAATAAGCACATTACATATGTGAAAACATGAATCATTTTTTACCCCGACCGGGACTTGAACCTAGGACTTATGATTACTAAGTCAAGGCGCTACAACTACACCACAGAAGGTTAAAAGGAATCCAACCTTATAGCTTATATCTGCTATACTTAGGAATGAACGCATTCTATCTGAATGCCACTATGTTCATATTACAGATTCCCCAACCTAACTCGTGGCTTCATTTTAGCATTTAATTCAATTCCCAATCTCATTCGGGCCATGAAATAACCAAATAAGCACATTACATATGTGAAAACATGAATCATATTTTACCCCGACCGGGACTTGAACCTAGGACTTATGATTACTAAGTCAAGGTGCTATCACTTCACCACAGAAGGATAAAAGGAATCCAACCTTATATCTTATATCTGCTATACTTAGGAATAAACGCATTCTATCTGAAAACCACTATGTTCATATTACAGATTCCTCAACCTCACTCGTGGCTTCATTTTAGCATTTAATTCAATTCCCAATCTCATTCGGGCCATGAAATAACCAAATAAGCACATTACATATGTGAAAACATGAATAATTTTTTACCCCGACCGGGACTTGAACCTAGGACTTATGATTACTAAGTCAAGGCGCTACCACTACACCACAGAAGGTTAAAAGGAATCCAACCTTATAGCTTATATCTGCTATACTTAGGAATGAACGCATTCTATCTGAATGCCACTATGTTCATATTACAGATTCCCCAACCTCACTCGTGGCTTCATTTTAGCATTTAATTCAATTCCCAATCTCATTCGGGCCATGAAATAACCAAATTAGCACTTTACATATGTGAAAACATGAATCATTTTTCACCCCGACCGGGACTTGAACCTAGGACTTATGATTACTAAGTCAAGGCGCTACCACTACACCACAGAAGGTTAAAAGGAATCCAACCTTATAGCTTATATCTGCTATACTTAGGAATGAACGCATTCTATCTGAATGCCACTATGTTCATATTACAGATTCCCCAACCTCACTCGTGGCTTCATTTTAGCATTTAATTCAATTCCCAATCTCATTCGGGCCATGAAATAACCAAATAAGCACATTACATATGTGAAAACATGAATCATTTTTTACCCCGACCGGGACTTGAACCTAGGACTTATGATTACTAAGTCAAGGCGCTACCACTACACCACAGAAGGTTAAAAGGAATCCAACCTTATAGCTTATATCTGCTATACTTAGGAATGAACGCTTTCTATCTGAATGCCACTATGTTCATATTACAGATTCCCCAACCTCACTCGTGGTTTCATTTTAGCATTTAATTCAATTCCCAATCTCATTCGGACCATGAAATAACCAAATAAGCACATTACATATGTGAAAACATGAATCATTTTTAACCCTGACCGGGACTTGAACCTAGGACTTATGATTACTAAGTCAAGGTGCCACCACTACACCACAGAGGTTTAAAAGGAATCCAACCTTATAGCTTCTATCTTCTATACTTAGGAATGAACGCATTCTATCTGAATGCCACTATGTTCATATTACAGATTCCCCAACCTCACTCGTGGCTTTATTTTAGCATTTAATTCAATTCCCAATCTCATTCGGACATGAAATAACCAAATAAGCACATTACATATGTGAAAACATGAATCATTTTTTACCCCGACCGGGACTTGAACCTAGGACTTATGATTACTAAGTCAAGGCGCTACCACTACACCACAGAAGGTTAAAAGGAATCCAACCTTATAGCTTATATCTGCTATACTTAGGAATGAACGCATTCTATCTGAATGCCACTATGATCATATTACAGATTCCCCAACCTCACTCTTGGCTTCATTTTAGCATTTAATTCAATTCCCAATCTCCTTCGGGCCATGAAATAACCAAATATGCACATTACATATGTGAAAACATGAATCATTTTTTACCCCTGTCGGGGTAAAAAATTATTCATGTTTTCACATATGTAATGTGCTTATTTGGTTATTTCATGGCCCGAATGTGATTGGGAATTGAATCACATGCTAAAATGAAGCCACGAGTGAGGTTGGGGAATCTGCAATATGAACGTAGTGGCATTCAGATAGAATGCGTTCATTCCTAAGTATAGCAGATATAAGCTATAAGGTTGGATTCCTTTTAACCTTCAGTGGTGTAGTGGTAGCGCCTTGACTTAGTAATCATAAGTCCTAGGTTCAAGTCCCGGTCTGGGTAAAAAATGATTCATGTCTTCACATATGTAATGTGCTTATTTGTTTTTTTCATGGTCCGAATGAGATTGGGAATTGAATTAAATGCTAAAATGAAACCACGAGTGAGGTTGGGGAATCTGTAATATGAACATAGTGGCATTCAGATAGAATGCGTTCATTCCTAAGTATAGCAGATATAAGCTATAAGGTTGGATTCCTTTTAACCTTCTGTGGTGTAGTGGTAGCGGCTTGACTTAGTAATCATAAGTCCTAGGTTCAAGTCCTGGTCGGGGTAAAAAATGATTCATGTTTTCACATATGTAATGTGCTTATTTGGTTATTTCATGGCCCGAATGAGATTGGGAATTGAATTAAATGCTAAAATGAAGCCACGAGTGAGGTTGGGGAATCTGTAATATGATCATAGTGGCATTCAGATAGAATGCGTTCATTCCTAAGTATAGCAGATATAAGATATAAGGTTGGATTCCTTTTAACCTTCTGTGGTGTAGTGGTAGCGCCTTAACTTAGTAATCATAAGTCCTAGGTTCAAGTCCCTGTCGGGGTAAAAAATTATTCATGTTTTCACATATGTAATGTGCTTATTTGGTTATTTCATGGCCCGAATGAGATTGGTAATTGAATTAAATGCTAAAATGAAGCCACGAGTGAGGTTGGGGAATCTGTAATATGAACATAGTGGCATTCAGATAGAATGCATTCATTCCTAAGTATAGCAGATATAAGCTATAAGGTTGGATTCCTTTTAACCTTCTGTGGTGTAGTGGTAGCGCCTTGACTTAGTAATCATAAGTCCTAGGATCAAGTCCTGGTCGGGGTAAAAAATGATTTATGTTTTCACATATGTAATGTGCTTATTTGGTTATTTCATGGTCCGAATGAGATTGGGAATTGAATTAAATGCTAAAATGAAGCCACGAGTGAGGTTTGGGAATCTGTAATATGAACATAGTGGCATTCAGATAGCATGCGTTCATTCCTAAGTATAGCAGATATAAGATATAAGGTTGGATTCCCTTTAACCTTCTGTGGTGTAGTGGTAGCGCCTTGACTTAGTAATCATAAGTCCTAGGTTCAAGTCCCTGTCGGGGTAAAAAATGATTCATGTTTTCACATATGTAATGTGCTTATTTGGTTATTTCATGGCCCGAATGAGATTGGGAATTGAGTTAAATGCTAAAATGAAGCCACGAGTGAGGTTGGGGAATCTGTAATATGAATATAGTGGCATTCAGATAGAATGCGTTCATTCCTAAGTATAGCAGATATAAGCTATAAGGTTGGATTCCTTTTAACCTTCTGTGGTGTAGTGGTAGCGCCTTGACTTAGTAATCATAAGTCCTAGGTTCAAGTCCCGGTCTGGGTAAAAAATGATTCATGTTTTCACATATGTAAAGTGCTAATTTAGTTATTTCATGGCCCGAATGAGATTGGGAATTGAATTAAATGCTAAAATGAAGCCACGAGTTAAGTTGGGGAATCTGTAATATGAACATAGTGGCATTCAGATAGCATGTGTTCATTCCTAAGAATAGCAGATAAAAGCTATAAGGTTGGATTCCTTTTAACCTTCTGTGGTGTAGTGGTAGCGCCTTGACATAGTAATCATAAGTCCTAGGTTCAAGTCCCTGTCAGGGTAAAAAATGATTCATGTTTTCACATATGTAATGTGCTTATTTGGTTATTTCATGGCCCGAATGAGATTGGGAATTGAATTAAATGCTAAAATGAAGCCACGAGTGAGGTTGAGGAATCTGTAATATGAACATAGTGGCATTCAGATAGAATGCGTTCATTCCTAAGTATAGCAGATATAAGCTATAAGGTTGGATTCCTTTTAACCTTCTGTGGGGTAGTGGTAGCGCCTTGACTTAGTAATCATAAGTCCTAGGTTCAAGTCCCGGTCCGGGTAAAAAATGATTCATGTTTTCACATATGTAATGTGCTTATTTGGTTATTTCATGGCCCGAATGAGATTGGGAATTGAATTAAATGCTAAAATAAAGCCACGAGTGAGGTTGGGGAATCTGTAATATGAACATAGTGGCATTCAGATAGAATGTGTTCATTCCTAAGTATAGCAGATACAATCTATAAGGTTGGGTTCCTTTTAACCTTCCGTGGTGTAGTGGTAGCGCCTTGACTTAGTAATCATAAGTCCTAGGTTCAAGTTATGGTTGGGGTAAAAAAATGATTCATGTTTTCACATATGTAATGTGCTTATTTGGAAATATATATATATATATATATATATAATATATATATATATATATATATATATATATATATATATATATATATATATATATATATATATATATATATATATATATATATATATATACACCTACTTCTTAGAATAACGCGAAGATAGGTTTCCAGAAGTGACGGGTAATGTGATAATCGCGTAATGTAACAAGTCATTTTCCATAAGAAACAATGATAACTTGCATAGATACATTTCACAACCGTACATAGACACACTATGCCAAATATATAAGATAAGTAAAACATATTTTATAAGTACATAACAAAGCAGAAAGACCTGTAGTTTTTTATAGTAACATGCTTATAGTGTACAGTATAAAAGATATACAGATTTACTGTACAGTAACCAAATTAATGAGCTCTATTATACGGTGAGCAACAGGCATAAACTGGGACATGCATGGTGGCGGTGAGCACGAGGATGCGGGAGAACGAACCTCTATCTGCAAATGTTTTTGATCCAGCACACTTTTTCCCTGACGATATTCAATCGCATTAAGCGGTAGAAGAGGAGGATGTGGGAGAACGCATCGCTATCTGCAAACATTTTTCCGCCTCCGTATCAGCTGATGCACTCTCGCATGCTATTTCCCTGACAATATTATATCGTAAGTTTGTTTTTTCCATTCTCTCCTTAATATCCAATCGCATTAAGCGGTAGAAGAGGATTAGTATGAGAGAGAAAGATTTTCTATCTGTAAACGTAAATTTCGACTCATGTCGATTTTCAACTTACGTCATTTGTCAGGAACGGAACCCTGTCGTAATATGAAGACTTCCTGTATTTGTTTATATATTTAGTTATATTGAAGGATTATACTGAATTTAAAACAAAAACCACATATAGCTATAAATACGATATTATTTGAAATACACACAAATACATTGCTACCATACTCAGTTGCATTCATATTTATCAAGTTAATGGCTTTATTTATTTATTTGTTTAAATACAGGGGGTATCCATATAATATCAGGGTTCCGTTCCTGACAGCTGACATACGCCAGAATTCACTTAGATTCGAACCTAGGTCCCCCAACCTATGTAAAAAATAAATCAGCAAAAACATAGAAAAAATTCTGTTCCTAATGAATCTTAAAAAATTACTAAAACTAATCTTAATACTTTTCCTTAACTTTAAAATTAACATTGTAAGATACAGGTGCTGTATAGTAGAACAACACTTATATACGTAAAAATATCTTTACTGTATTACACTACAATAATACTGTATAGTACAAATATGTAAGTATACTGTACTTTGGTTTACTTGCATAGGGAGGAAAAGACAGGCTTATTAGGAGGAACCTGGAGAGGCAGTTACTGAGGAGACTGAGGCAGGTAAATCTGGAGAGGCAAAAGAACATTCAATACATAATCTATAGAAAATTCTTTTACTGTACTATAAGTTCTCATTGTAAGATTATGAAAGACTCTTGTAAACATAGAAAATATTACACCACAACTAAATAAGTTCTCATTGTAAAATTATAAAACAAATAAACATAAAAATATTACACTACAACAAAACTGTAGGTACTGTATTGTTTACTTTTACTGTACTCGTGTGGTGTGATTACCTAATTGTGTTTACGGGAAAGAGCCCAAAGCTCGTATCTTCCCGTATCCTGATCGGTTCCATTTTATACTTAGTCATACTTATCATACCTGTCCTTAAAACTATGGATTGAGATAGCATTAACTACCTCCTCGCTTAGCCAATTCCAATAATCAACTACTCTTACACTGAAAAAGTATTTCCTTACATCCTGCAGAGAAGTTTTCTTACGAAGCTTCAAACTATGACCTGTAGTTCTAGAGCCAGCCATATCAAAATATCCATCCCTATCCACTCTATCATAACCATGAAGGAATTTAAAGACTGTCACCATATCCCCCCTCACTTCTAGCTTCGAGTGATGGTAAGTCTAATTCCCTCAGCCTCTCATCATAACTGAGATTGCGTATTTCTGGCACCAGTTTCGTGGCATGTCTTTGAACTTTTTCAAGTGCGAATTCCAAAAGGGGGCTGCATATTCGAGTTTTGGCCTCACATAGGTTACATAAATATTTCTGAACATTTCCTTGTCCATGTGCCTGAAGGCTACCCTTACATTTGATAAGAATGCATATGCTGCCCTTACTATGCCATTTATATGTATTTCTGGAGACAAATCTGCCAGTATGTTTACTCCTAGATCTCTCTCATTTTCTGTCTCTTGATGTTGTACTCCAGCCACCGAGTAGTCAAGCTTGGGCCTTCTTGCACTTGTACCCATTCTCATTACCTTACATTTTGAAGTATTGAATTTCATTAGCCACTTTTCTGACCACTCATGCAGATTATTTAGATCCTCCTGAAGTTCTCTACCATTGTTCTCGTTTTTTACTTTCTTCACAATCTTTGCATCATCTGCAAACATATTCATGAATGAATTTACAGACTCTGGTAGGTCATTTACATATACAAGGAACAAAAGTGGCCCTAAAACTGAAGTCTGTGGAACTCCACTACTAACTCTTCTCCATTCAGACACTGAGTGTCTTACTCTAACCCTCTGTTCCCTTCCTTCTAAGTAAGTTTTTATCCATTCTAAAACATTTCCACCTATTCTAGCCATTGATTGCAACTTCCTAATAAGTCTCCCATGTGGAACAGTGTCAAACGCTTTCTGGAAGTTTAGGAATATGCAATCTGCCCAGCCCTCTCTTTCCTGTAATATTTGGCTTACCTCATCATAAAATTCTAATAAGTTTGTTACTGTTGATCTACCTTCTCTGAAGCCATGTTGCCTCACTGACAAAAAGTTGAAGGATTCCAAGTGAAGAGAGATATGTTTCCTTAGTAGTTTCTCCATAACTTTGCAAACTATGCTGGTCAAGGAAACTGGTCTATAGTTCAGAGCCGTATCCCTCCTTCCTTTTTTGAAGATAGGTATCACATTTGCTTGTTTCCAGCATCTTGGAATCTCCCCCGACTCCAGTGACTCCTTAAATATGATACTTAGTGCCACTGATATTGTGTTTGCGCATTTTTTAAGCACATGAGGGGATATGTCATCAGGACCTGTAGCTTTATGAACATCTAAATCCATCAGCGCTTTGCATACCTCTGTGGCTGTAAGGTTGATGTTCTCTAATACCGGCCCTTGAGCTTCTTGCATAGGGAGGGAGAGACTGGCTTATTAGGAGGAACCTGGAGAGGCAGCTGCTGAGGAGACTGGGGCAGGTGAGTCTCGAGAGGCAAAAGAACATTCAGTACGTAATCTATAGAAAAAAAAATTCTACTGTACATACTGTATTTCAAGTTCTCATTGTAAGATTATAAAACACATTTATTAACAGAGTTGGAAAAATATCCTATTTTTTTAATGAAAATTTAAAAAATCCTATTTTTTGAATGAAAAAACAATATTTTTTTATTATTAAAATCAGATTTGTTTTCATTATAAATTTTTTTTTTATTTTCACGTATTTATTAATTCATATTCGATAGTTATACAATATTGCATTCATTGTTTTGCCGTGCAATATCTTTATACCCTTTCTCGTAATATGTAAAAGAGGCTTTCTGCTGTGAGTATACTTTGGCTCAAATATTAGCATGAGAAGGTTAATTACACACGCAATGACAGTATTATTAATCTAATCTGAATTATAATGCAAATTAATATGGTACATTTTTAACTATTCTAATACTGAAAAAATATTTCCTAAAATGAAATTACGGACTTGTTTGAAAAACTGAAAATACTAAACATCACTTTTGAATAAGATTCACCAAGATACGGATGCTTACAATTACATTAGGCTAATTGTTTATATCATGTAAGAAATACTCGTTGAATCTAAATTAGCTATTGTTCCAAAATATGAAAAACTACTTTTTCATTATTATGAAATACAAATATTTATAGTAAGCAAATTTCAAAAGACATATAATAACCAAAGTTATCCTTCTTAGACAGTTCAGGTCAGATACACAGAAGGCAATAAAATCAGTATGGGGCATCAAAGGAAATGCTTTTTTTTTTTTTTTTTAAGTGCTTGAATACAGTAACAAGCATTGGTGTTTTTTTTTTTTATTTCCTAGACAGTTTCTAATTGTTGCCTGGACAAGTCCAAAGGTCGATAAGACTTTCAATTCCTGCTGAGGAAGCAACAGTCATGTGTAACTCGCCAGGCACCATCATACAATCCCTAATGACTCCTTAAAAATTTTGCCACCAAGCAAGAGGTGATAGGGTATTTGCAACCTCAGCTTTAAAATACATTTCCTTGAGAGTCGTGGTTTTACCTCTGTATATCACTAATGTTGGAAAAAACTAGGGAAAATTTTCTTCCACATACTCTTTTGCACTATCAGTCTCGTTAGCAGTGAGACACCTACCCTGATACCTTGGGTCAGTTAAATGTGCTAGGTAATGAGCATGTGTAAGTGCTGTTTTTTTCCTCTTTAGTAACTTATCCAAATTTTGCTGCTCTATTAAACATTCTTGCAAATCACATACAAGTTTGTACTAAACTTCTACTGCATCACTAATGAGTGCATCTTCACGTTGATGTCTATCTAATGCCACTGCAATTGGTTTGAGTCTGTCTAAATAATCTTCACCAAATTTCCTTAATGCCCTGTTATTTACCTTCCTAAGTATTTGCTGCTCAATGTCATCACTGTGTTCCCTACATATTTTAAGTAAAATGTCCCAGTTCTGTAGGTAGGAATGTATAGAGTCAGCCATAGTACAAGTCCTCTGTATCTCACTGATGTTGGAAGAAACTGGGGAAAATTTTCTTCCACATACATTTTGCACTATCAATCTCGTTAGCAGTGAGACACCTACCCTGATACCTTGGGTCAATTAAATTAGCTAGGTAATGAGCATGTGTAAGCGCTGTTTTTTTTCTCTTTAGTAACTTATCCAAATTTTGTTGCTCTATTAAACATTCTTGCAAATCACATACAAGTTTGTACCAAACTTCTACTGCACCACTAATGAGTGCATTTTTACGAAGTCTATCTAATGCCACTGCAATTGGTTTGAGTCTGTCTAAATAATCTTCACCAAATTTCCTTAATGTCTTGCCATTGACCTTGCTAAGTATTTGCTGCTCAATGTCATCACTGTTTTCCCTACATATTTTAAATAAAATGTCCCAGTTCTGTAGGTAGGACTGTATAGAGTCAGTCATAGTACAAGTCACACCTGAACAACCAGGAATAGGTCTTGAATTCTCCAGTGTATTGTGATTTCATATGTCTGTAACTTTTAGGTCATGGTGGCGGACAGTAGGCATATTATATTTAAAAGAAAAATATATTGCATTTTATCCGTGAATTTTTTAATGCGATTATAATCGATTTTAATCACATGATTAAAATCATTTGATATTAATCATGCCAACCCTGCTTATAAACATCAAAAATATAACACTACAACTAAATAAGTTCTCATTGTAATATCATAAAACACACTTATAAACATAAAAATATTACACTACAACAAAACTGTATTGCTTACTTCTGCTGTACTCATGTGGTGTGCTTGCATAGGGAGGGAGAGACTGCCTTATTAGGAGGTGGAAGTTGGAGAGACAGGTGCCAAGGAGACCAGGGCAGGTAAGTCTGGAGAGGCTAAAGAATATACAGCAGATGATGGAGATACTGGGGCAGGTGAGTCTATTGAGGCAGAGGGTACAGTTGGTGGACGCTCTACCTTCACGAAAAATTGGTCAAGGCTATTCCAGAAAGATGCCCTCTTCTTCTCACATATTTCCTTGTAATATCTCAGGAGATCATTGATCCCTCTCTCCACCTTATTGAACCTGGCAACATTGGAGTCCTGAGCCTCAAGCTTTGCCAACATTTCATCTGCCAAGGCAAACGCTTCTTCCAATTCCTTGGTCGTGAATCTTTAGGGCTCTGGGCTTGAAGTTCTTCCTCCTCTTCAATCATTTGCTTCTCCAGTTGAATGAGGTCCTCTGTAGATAACTCCTCGCTATTAGATTTCAGTAGCACTTTTACATCATCAGCTTCCACCTCCATCTCAAACTCTCTGATCATGACAACTACGTTCTTTGTTACAGCCTCAACTGTCTCCTCAAAGCCTCGAAAATCATTCACAAAATAGGGGCAAGAAGTCTTCCATACCCCATTCAAATTGGATTGCATCACTTCATCCCAAGCATCACCAAAATTTATTGTCCAGGATTAGCAAAATCTTAAAGAGCAGACCCTTGGAAGCACAATACTTCTCTGCTTCTTTGATAAAATAGTTGCTGAACCAGTCCTCGAATATTTGAAGGGTTATCCAAGCGTTCTTGTTTGACCTCCAGTAGACTGGCAGTGAACCCTTCCAAATGCCCTTGAGTGCCCTTGGAATTTCTGCCAAATAAACCAACAATGGCTTCAGCTTACAGTCTCCAGCAGTATTAGCCCCAAAGAGCAAAGTCAGTCTCTCCTTGTTGGCTTTATGGCCTGGTGCTGTCTTCTCCTCCTTTACGACGTATGTATGACTAGGCATACACTTCCAGAATAAGGTAGTCTCATTGACGTTGAACACCTGTTCGGCACGGTAACCCCCCTCCCTTATTATCTCTGCCAAAGCTGCTGGAAACAGTTTTGCTGCTTTCTCATCACTACTAGCAGCTTTTCCTTGCACTTTTATATTATGTAAATTAGCACGAGCCTTAAAAAGATTAAACCACCCTTTACAAGCTACAAAATCCTCACCTTCACTGCCCTCCCCCTTTTCTCTTTTCAAGTCTTCGGACAACATTTTAGCCTATTCCTGTGTTAAGATAAGGCTTAATGGAATACCCCGTCGATTTTGTTCTTCAATCCAAAGCACTAGCAATTTTTCCATCTCTACCATAAGGCCACTATGATTTTTTTTTTCTTCTTTGATGTTCTCCCTTGAGGGTGAGCAAACCTTCCCTTGTGGCCCGCAGGTGGGGTAAGATTTTGTTGATTGTAGGTGGTATTCGCTCTTGCGGGCGAATGGGCTTTCCTATTTGGTGCGGAGGTGGGGTGAAATCTTGTTATTGTTGGTGGTATTCACTCTTGATGGTGATCGGACTTTCCTATTTTGGTCCGCAGGTGAGGTTGTGCAAAACTGTAAAGATAATGGAAAGCATGTGTTCAGTTGAGGATTATTAGTTTACAGCAAACAATTGAAATGAATTCCTGTTTTGGAGGTGAGAGAGTGCGGGGGCACCAGTTTTCCGTCGAATTTCTGAAAAGGAATCACATTCAAGGATGTAGTGGAGCAGTGGATGTGGTGAGGCTATCTGGCAAAAGGTGCATTCCCTGATGATATCATCCACTATTCGCCAGGTGCACTGGTACCGAAGTCTCAGACGGTGCACATTGACCGCCGTGCTTCGTTGAAGGCTCTTAGGCAGGGTGATTCGCTGAAGATCAGTGGTGGCTTTGTACCACCAGGTGGAGGGTGGGCCAATGTGTGTGCACAGGTTGTGTTTAGTTATTAAGGCGTTAAGGGGTGACTTGGTGGCTTTATTTTTTATCTGTTGAATCCCAGGAGGCAGAGATATTTGGATTTCTGCTCTGAGAGTGGCTTGTTTGGCAGTGTCTCATGATCACAGTTGACATCATAGGGCTTGAACTTTTCAAGTGGTCATGGATGCGATCTTTGAATTTGACGATCGTGACAACGGTCATACAGGCTAATCCGAGATTGCTGTCATTGTTCGTAGAAGATTCTCCCATTTCAGCACGGTTTAGTATTTCAGTTTTAATTTACATGGTGATGGCTTTTCTTTTCTTAGTGGCACTGCCATCACAACTATCACTAACATGCTTGGGAGGCATAGTAAAGTCAGTAACGAGCAAACACAACGAGAGAACAGACGAAATCACTAGACACAATATGGCAGGTAGGAATAAACTGAGCAGTGGTTCTTCTGTTTCTAATGCCTCATGACATCATATTCTTACACTACACTCACCAAACTGTTTCAAACAAAGTCATATTTACAGCTATATGTTTGGTATTTTTTTTCTGAATTCAAGATAATTTTTCAATATAACCTACTGTATATAAAAAAATAAATAAATAAAACCATTAACTTGATAAATACGAATACAGCTGTGCTGCTAGCTGTGCATTCTAGTGTAAATGGATTCGGTTTTACGTCACGAACTCCCTTTTCTACTAAGGGCTAGGACGGTTGCCTTCTCACGAAGGACTTGTTTTGGCAGATGTAATCGTTACCCTGAGTGTATGCCCTTACTAACCTTAGTCCGTGACGGGGCGTGAAATCGTATTTATAGCTGTGTTTGGTATTTTTTATTTTTAACTTCAATATAATATTTCAATGTAACTAAATACTGTATATAAAATATTAAATATATAAAGCATTAACTTAATAAATACGAATACAGCTGTGCTGCTAGCTTTGCATTCGAATGTAAATGAAATCGTACTTACAGCTATGCGTTTGGTATTGTTTCTTTTTGAATTCAATATAATGTTTCAATATAACCAACAGCACAGTATATAAAAAAATAAATGAATAAAGCCATTAGCTAGATAAATATGAATACAGCAGTGCAGCTAGCTGTTTATTCGTGTGTACAGTAGAACCTTAATTCACGAACTTAGTCCGTTCCTAAACCCTGTTCGTGGTGTAAGACAATTTTTCCCATTGATATGCATGTTATATCAATTAATCCATTCTTAGTCACAATAAATATACATTTAAAATTTTTTCTAATGGGTATAACAATGAAAAATACTATGTGTTACACCTTTAAAAGGAAAATTACATTAATAATAAAAGGGAATTCTACTCTACTTAAATAAAACATAGTCATCCATTCATTTACTTTGGCTGTTCCCTTCAAGTTGGGGGGTAGCCGACATGAAAAAAAAAGAACCAATAAGGGGATTACTTTGCTCTATGGGCAATGACAAGGGAGCTAGCGACTGTTCAGATGTCACTGCTGGAGTGCCACAGCCCATCCTCCCGGCTCTTCCACAACCTTTGTCGCTTCATAATGCCAACTCCCCTACTGCTCCTACCACAGGGCTACCTCTGTAAGATGCAGCCCCGTGGTAACAGCAGATGACCATCAGAGCTGCATCACAATCGCTCACCACTCATACCTATTCCTAGCACCCTCACTTGCTTCCCTCACATCCATCCTCTTATTATTCAGGGCTCTCCTTACTCCATCCATCCACCCAAACCTAGGCCTCCCTCTAGCATTTCTCCCATCAACTCTTGCATTCATCACCTTTTCATGCCATCTTTCATCATCTATCCTCTCCACATGGCCAAACCATCTCAGAACATTCATATCTACGCTGGCTGCCAATTCTCTCCTCACACCCGTTCTTGCTCTCACCACTTCATTCCTAACCCTATCCATCCGAGATACACCAGTCATACTCCTCAGGCATTTCATCTCAAATGCATTTAGTTTCCGTCTCTCACTTACTTTCATACCCCATAACTTTGATCCATACATCACAGTTGGTACAACCACATTCTCATACAAAACTTTCTTAACATTCATTTCCAACCCTTTATTATTCATCACTCCTTTCAACGCACCAAACACTTTACATCCTTCATTCACTCTGTGACACATCTGCTTCCACTCCACCATTTGTAGCTATAACCGAGCCTAAATACTTAAACTGATCAACTTCCTCAAGTGTCTCTCCATTCAACATAACATTCATTCCAGCACCATCCTCATTTCTTGTACACCTTATGACCTTACTCTTTCCCACATTCACTTGCAACTTCCTTCTCTCACACACCATTCCAAATTCTGATGCTAACTGACACAGCTTCTCCTCTGAATCTGCCACCACCATGGTACAGTACAGTATTTACCTTTGTGGATTATTGTTGCTGGCACATGTGGATGGTGGTGGAGGAGTAGGAGGATGACTACTCCTTTGACTTTGCCATGTCCTACTGCGTAGCGATATCAGAAACACCAACAACGTTTTCATGCTTAGAAATTATTTCCTTCTTAGTTTCCACTGTTATGCATCTAGGGCAAGGGTGCACAACCTTTTGGGCTACTCGGGCCACATCATCAAACATATATCTAATCGAGGGCCACTAGATTTTACATAAAATATAATACTGTAAATGGTTTGTAGAATATGTTTAAGGGTTAAAAAGACACAGTTACTCACCTGATTTGTTTTAATGAGATATTTGACACAGATTCATGAACAAGCTTTTTTATGTTAGGGTGGAAATTTGTGGTTGTCAGTCTTAAAACAGAGTGCAAATTTTGGTCACTTAGCCTGCTGCAAATATTTGATTTGTTCTGGTTGAGCAGACTAAATGTTTTTTCACATATGTAGGTAGAGCCAAATAAGCATTCATAAATAGCAGCTTTGTTTTTCAAATATGGAAATTGATCTCTGGCCAAACAATTATAAAAGTTGAGCAAGTCCCCTTCATTATACTTGGTACGAAGGCTGTCATTATTCTGAAGATCAATCAGTTCAAATTTTGCTTCGAATTCCACTACTTCAGGAGATACAGAAAAGGGGTTGCTGAACAACATCAAATCATTGACTTCTTTCTTGAGGTCCTCAAATCGGCTCTCAAAGGCCTCCAAAAGTTTTCCTAATTTTGTTGCATATATTCATGTCTATTGCATACTTTGTGTCTCGCACATAAGTTTGGGAAGTGTCCTGACTCTCCTTTAACTATCAGTGAGTGAAACAATTTTAGTTTTTGATCAAAAGCTATCACATAGTTGGGTAGCTGCGAAATAAGTTGGTTATTCCCCTTGAGTTTACGATGCAAGTTAATTAAATGACTTGTGAGATCCATAAGAAATGACAAAACACGAAGCCAGTCAGCATTTTCAAATTCTGGTACTATTTTATTCTTGTAATTAAGAAATATCTCAATTTCATTCAGAAGATTGATAAAGCTTTGCAGTGTATTTCCCCTGTTTCACCTCCTGTCTCGACTGCTTTCGTACTCGAGGAGGCCTTGAAATTATGAATTTAGTTATTAAACTAATTATAGAAAACGAGATAAAACAATAATAACAAGAAGACACAAACACTCACACTTAGGTAAATACATACTTATATGCACAGACACATATACATACATGTATACATACATACAGTCTGTAAATTCATTCATGAATATGTTTGCAGATGATGCAAAGATTGTGAAGAAAGTAGAAAACGAGAACAATGATAGAGAACTTCAGGAAGATCTAAATAGTCTGCATGAGTGGTCAGAAAAGTGGCTAATGAAATTCAATACTTCAAAATGTAAGGTAATTAGAATGGGTACAAGTGCAAGAAGGTCCAAGCTTGACTACTCGGTGGCTGGAGTACAACTTCAAGAGACAGAAAATGAGAGATCTAGGAGTAAACATACTGGCAGATTTGTCTTCAGAAATACATATAAATGGCATAGTAAGGGCAGCATATGCATTCTTATCAAATGTAAGGGTAGCCTTCAGGCACATGGACAAGGAAATGTTCAGAAATATTTATGTAACCTATGTGAGGCCAAAACTCGAATATGCAGCCCCCTTTTGGAATCCACACTTGAAAAAGCACATAGCTAAGCTTGAAAAAGTTCAAAGACATGCCACGAAACTGGTACCAGAAAAACGCAATCTCAGTTATGATGAGAGGCTGAGGGAATTAGACTTACCATCACTCGAAGCTAGAAGATTGAGGGGGGTATAGTGACAGTCTTTAAATTCCTTCATGGTTATGATAGAGTGGATAGGGATGGATATTTTGATATGGTTGGCTCTAGAACTAGTTTGAAGCTTCGTAAGAAAACTTCTTTGCAGGATGTAAGGAAATACTTTTTCAGTGTAAGAGTAGTTGATAATTGGAATTGGCTAAGTGAGGAGGTAATTAATGTTATCTCAATCCATAGTTTTAAGGACAGGTATGATAAGTATGACTAAGTAGAAAATGAAACCGATCAGGAGACGGGAAGATACGAACTTTGGGCTCTTTCCCGTAAACACAATTAGGTATTTACACACACACTCAGATGAAGTCTGACGGGAGGTGTACGCAACTGCTTCTCTTAAATTTTTACTTGTGTTTTTGAGTGACTAAGTGATTAGTGGAAAACTTTACCATAATTTCCCTTAATCTGAAATCCTGCAGAGTATTGTGAGTACAAAACTTATATTTGTTGTATGACGAGACTGTCCAAAATATTAAAGGGAAAAAAATTTAGAACATTTTCGTGAGGGGAGAGAGAAGCTGCTGTCCTGTTTTGCCTTGAAGGAAATTTAGAAGAGTTGCCAGAGGTGAAGCCATCACATCACATTACCTAATTTTTTGTGTAAACTGGGGAAAGCTCTTAAGCCGTTTACCTGATCCTGTGGTTCCATATATTGTTAAAATCAGTATCCTTCCCATTTATATTAACTTGTTAGTTAGTTTGATACACAAAATAATTGAATAATTAAATAAATACCAAATATCCATCTGTCAACAGTACTGAGTTAAGTTGCCAAGTAGTACAGCTGTCTTATTTTCTTCATTTTTTTGCTTTTCTTTTAGCTTTCTTTTTTACTATTTTTTTTATTTTGTATATATATTGAGTTAAATGTAAAGTCTAATCCTGTGATAACATATCTTGGTTAGCTAGTGAGTTTATCAGTTAGGAAGAATATATAGCAGAAACAGGTGGGTGCCTTCTCAGACACAAATTCGAATTTTCCTTCAGGTTTGACTTTTGTTTTGTTGCATTTTTTTTTCTTTTTCTTTTTATCCTTAAATTACCATGGTCAAGTTTTTAAGTTAATATGTGTGTTACCAGAAAAGAGATAAATTGAGTCACTAAATAGCACTTATATGGAGATATAAAAATTCTGTGTGAAGCTTAAATAAAAGTTTTTCTCTTTTTTTTTCCTCTTTCTCTTCTTCTTTCGATATTCTATGAGAGGGAGAACATAAAAATGAGGCCATCTCTGTCCCAAACCTCTCCCATCCATGGGTCGGTAGGAGAGCAAATAAGATCTTTGGAGGAAGCAAATAAAGCACAAGGGCAGGAGAGAAAGGAACTACAAAAAAGAATAAAGAAGCTGGAAGGGGAAAAGAGTCAACTAGAATCTAGAATTTCTAAACAAGAAGATAAAAACAAACAGCTGAATGACAACCTAAAGGAATTAGATGTTAGTTCACTGCTCTCTTCTGAGAGAGACGAGATTGCTGCTTGGAATGTCCAGATTAAGGAAAACATTGAACAGTTCAGAAAAGAGTTCCAGGAGCTGAATATGGAAAATGATGCCATGAAAACTTCCTTTGCTGATGCACTAAAGGGGAAGGTGGCAGTAAAAGAGGCAGTAAAGGTGGTGGCACTGGAAAACATACAAACAGTTGACTATAAAGAGACAGTAATCGAAAAAATGAAAGACGTTGTGATGGAAAGGGCAAACCCACTCATCAGACAGGCACTTGAGAAGGAGAAGACAGTGGTAATCTCAGGCATAAGTGAATCCCAGGAGCCAACATGGCAGGGGAGGCTTGAAGAAAATAAAGCTAGGGTTGTAGACCTGATAAGAAAGCTTGGAGTAGTATGTGGTCCTGAGGATATTGTAAACATACACCAACTAGGTAAATATTCGAGGGAAGGAAAGCCGAGACCAACAAAAGTAACCTTTGAGAGAGGGGAAACATGTAGGGAAATATTGTTGAGAAAAAAAGTC
Organism: Halocaridina rubra; assembly: GCA_037179515.1. Lineage (NCBI taxonomy): Eukaryota > Metazoa > Arthropoda > Malacostraca > Decapoda > Atyidae > Halocaridina > Halocaridina rubra. The sequence goes on from JAXCGZ010000363.1 coordinate 73,582, forward strand.
TAAAAGACCTACAAGAATTCAAAGAAGTGTTCATTAGACGATACAGAACACAGGAAGAGATGGGAAAGATCAAAAACTTGTTGCAAGAGGCAAGAAGGTTAAGTGATGAAAGAAATGAAGAACAGAAGAAAAATTTTCGTTACAGAGTTCTTCCAGACAAAGGGGAGATAAAGAAGATAATGACAGAAGATCAGGGGATGGGGCCTCATTAAGATTGTTATACACAAATGCTGATGGATTAGCTGGTAAGGCAGTAGAATTAAAAGATAGGATTCACAACAGTAAGGCAGATATAGTAGCAATTACAGAGACTAAGTTGAGTGAGGACATAAACAGTGTCACAGTTTTTCCTAAGGGCTTCAGAATACTAAGGGTTGAAAGATCTGAGAGGACTGGTGGAGGGATAGCACTGCATATAAGTGAAAGGATTCAAGTTGAAGAAATAAACTTGGCTATAGAAAGTGAGTTCAAGGAATTTCTTGTTGCTCGCATAAATACTGGGTCAGAGAGCATTATAATAACTGTTGTATACAACCCACCAAGGAACCAAAATAGGCTTGAAGTTTATGAGGAAAGTCATATAGGTACTATTGAAGTCATAAATTCAGTTGTTGACATGGCACGGGGAAAAAAATGTAGGATTTTGATTATGGGAGACTTTAATCATAAAGAGATAGATTGGATAAATCTTGACCCACACAGTGGTGAGGACTCATTCGGGGCAAGATTCCTAGATTGCGTACAAGGGAATTTCCTACACCAACATGTAATGGAACCAACAAGGGCCAGGGGTGGGGATGAGCCATCACTACTTGATCTAGTGTTCACAGATGTGTTGGATATTGAAAAAATTGAGTATGATCCACCAATTGGAAAGAGTGACCACTGTGTGCTGTTGATGGAGTATATCATTGAAGATATTCTTCCTGAGAGTAGAGGCACACAGGACATGAGGAACTATCCGAAAGGAGATTACATCAAAATGAATGAGCTTTTTACAGTTATTGACTGGAGAACCTTATTTTACAACAAATCTGTACAAGAAATGTATGACATCTTTTGTGAGAAATATGGGAAGATAGTAGATTGCTGCATACCTGTCACCAAAGTAGGTGTAATTCATGCCAGAGAGAAATGGTTCGATAATGGGTGTAAAAGAGCTAAGGAGTGGAGAGACAAATGCTGGAAAAGGTATAGGAGGAGAAAAAACATAAATGCCTGGCAAACCTACAAAAGAGCAAGAAATGACTACCTAAGTAAAAGGAGAGAGGCAGAGAGAGACTATGAGAGGGACATCACCAGGAAGGCTAATGAAAATCCCAAGCTTTTCCACAGCTTTATCAGAGGAAAACTGAAGGTAAAAGAACAGGTTTTAAGGCTAAAGAGAGCGGATGGAAGCATCACTGAAACGGATGAAGAGATCTGCAAAGAATTGAACAAGGAGTTTCAGTCAGTATTTACAGTAGAAAATACCCCACCCCCTCAGATTGCAGAGATAGAAGCTCAGGGGCTGGTATTAGAGAACATCAACCTTACAGCCACAGAGGTATGCAAAGCGCTGATGGATTTAGATGTTCATAAAGCTACAGGTCCTGATGACATATCCCCTCATGTGCTTAAAAAATGCGCAAACTCAATATCAGTGGCACTAAGTATCATATTTAAAAAGTCACTGGAGTCAGGGGAGATTCCAAGATGCTGGAAACAAGCAAATGTGATACCTATCTTCAAAAAGGGAAGGAGGGATACGGCTCTGAACTATAGACCAGTTTCCTTGACCAGCATAGATTGCAAAGTTATGGAGAAACTACTAAGGAAACATATCTCTCTTCACTTGGAATACTTCAACTTTTTGTCAGTGAGGCAACATGGCTTCAGAGAAGGTAGATTAACAGTAACAAACTTATTAGAAATTTATGATGAGGTAAGCCGAATCTTACAGGAAAGAGAGGGCTGGGCAGATTGCATATTCCTAGACTTCCAGAAAGCGTTTGACACTGTTCCATATGGGAGACTTATTAGGAAGCTGCAATCAATGGCTAGAATAGGTGGAATTGTTTTAGAATGGATAAAAACTTACTTAGAAGGAAGGGAACAGAGGGTTAGAGTAAGACACTCAGTGTCTGAATGGAGAAGAGTTAGTAGTGGAGTTCCACAGGGTTCAGTTTTAGGGCCACTTTTGTTCCTTGTATATGTAAATGACCTACCAGAGTCTGTAAATTCATTCATGAATATGTTTACAGATGATGCAAAGATTGTGAAGAGAGTAAAAAACGAGAACAATGGTAGAGAACTTCAGGAGGATCTAAATAATCTGCATGAGTGGTCAGAAAAGTGGCTAATGAAATTCAGTACTTCAAAATGTAAGGTAATGAGAATGGGTACAAGTGCAAGAAGGCCCAAGCTTGACTACTCGGTGGCTGGAGTACAACTTCACGAGACGGAAAATGAGAGAGATCTAGGAGTAAACATACTGGCAGATTTGTCTCCAGAAATACATATAAATGGCATAGTAAGGGCAGCATATGTATTCTTATCAAATGTAAGGGTAGCCTTCAGGTACATGGACAAGGAAATGTTCAGAAATATTTATGTAACCTATGTGAGGCCAAAACTCGAATATGCAGCCCCCTTTTGGAATCCGCACTTGAAAAAGCACATAGCTAGCTTGAAAAAGTTCAAAGACATGCCACGAAACTGGTGCCAGAAATACGCAATCTCAGTTATGATGAGAGGCTAAGGAAATTAGACTTACCATCACTCGAAGCTAGAAGAGTGAGGGGGGATATGGAGACAGTCTTTAAATTCCTTCATGGTTATGATAGAGTGGATAGGGATCGATATTTTGATATGGCTGGCTCTAGAACTAGAGGTCATAGTTTGAAGCTTGGTAAGAAAACTTCTTTGCAGGATGTAAGGAAATACTTTTTCAGTGTAAGAGTAGTTGATAATTGGAATTGGCTAAGCGAGGAGGTAGTTAATGCTATCTCAATCCATAGTTTTAAGGACAGGTATGATAAGTATGACTAAGTATAAAATGGAACCGATCAGGAGCCGGGAAGATACGAGCTTTGGGCTCTTTCCCGTAAACACAATTAGGTAATCACGGCGGCCATTAGAAAACAAACATTCAGTATCTTAAATTTTTGCTTGTGTTTTTGAGTGGCCAAGACTTTAGATTAAAATATAAACAAAATTTCCCTAAATAAGAAATTCTGCAGAGTATTGTGAGTAAAAAATTAATATTTGTTGTAGGACGAGACAGTCCAAAATATTAAAGGAAAATATTGAGAACATTTTCGTGAGGGGAAAGAGAAGCTGCTGTCCTGTTCTGCCTTGAAGGAAGTTTAGAAGAGTTGCCAGAGGTGGAGCCATCACATCACATTACCTAATTTTTTGTGTAAATTGGGGAGAGCTCTTAAGCCGTTTACCTGATCCTGTGGTTCCATATATTGTTAAAATCAGTATTCTTCCATTTATATTAATTTGATAGTTTGATACACTAAGTAATTGAATAATTAAATACATACCAATAATACACCTGTCAACAGTACTGAGTTAAGTTGCCAAGTAGCACAGCTGTCTTATTTTCCTTCATTTTTTGTTTTGTTTTTTTCGTTTAGCTTTCTCTTTTATTTTTTTTTTATTTTATATATATATATATATATTGAGTTAAATGTAAAGTCTGATCTTGTGATGACATACCTTGGTTAGCAAGTGAGTTTATCAGTTAAGAAGAATATATAGCAAAAACAGGTGGATGTCTCCTCAAATACATATTCGAATTTTCCTTCAAGTTTACTTTTGTTTTTGTATGCATTTTTTCTTTTTTTTTTCCCTCAAATTACCAAAGTCAAATATATAAGTTAGGATGTGTGTTACCAGAAAAGAGATAAATTGAGTCACTAAATAGCACTTATATGAAGATATAAAAATTCTGTGTGAAGCTTAAATAAAAGTTTTTCTCTCTTTTTTTCTCTTTCTCTTCTTTCTACATTCTGTGGAAGGGAAAACATAAAAATGAGGCCATCTCTGTCCGAAACCTCCCCCACCCATGGGTTGGGAGGAGGGGTAGCTATTAGGAGATTAAAACAGAAAATCAAGGATTTAGAGGCAATGGTTATAAGCCTTGATGATAAAATTTGGAATATGGATAGAAAAATTAAAGAGAATGAAACACTCAGAGAGAAAATAAGATTTTTAGAGGAAGCAAATAAAGCACAAGGGCAGGAGAGAAAAGAACTAGAAAAATGAATAAAGAAGCTGGAAGGGGAAAAGAGTGAACTAGAAACCAGAATTTCTAAACAAGAAGATAACAACAAACAGCTGAATGACAACCTAAATGAATTAGATGTTAGTTCACTGCGCTCTTCTGAGAGAGGCGAGATTGCAGCTTGGAATATCCAGATTAAGGAAAACATTGAACAGTTTAGGAAAGAGTTCCAAGAGTTGAATATGGAACATGATGCCATGAAAACTTCCTTTGCTGATGCACTAAAGGGGAATGTGGCAGTAAAAGAGGCTGTTAAGGTGGTGGCACTGGAAAACATGCAAACAGGTGACAATAAAGAGACAGTAATTGAAAAAATGAAAGACGTTGTGATGGAAAGGGCAAATCCGCTGATTAAACAGACAATTTTTTTTTTCTTGGATGTTCACCCTTGAGGGTGAGCGGACCTTCCCTTGTGGCCCGCAGGTGGGGTGAGATTTTTTTTGGAGTGTATGTGGTGT